>JAODAL010001313.1:0-237737 GCA_025379985.1 Phyllomedusa bahiana | reverse complement strand
TCTGTTTTTCTTTGGTTTCTTTTTGAATTGGGGAGCGTGTTTACTGGTTCTACGGGCTTCGGAAAAGCCTTATCTGAGCTATGGCGACCAGTGCTGGCAGCCTATCAGAGAGAGTAAACAGGTCTGTAGCTATAGTGACCTGAGAAGCTGATGCAGTCCGTACAAGAGGGGATATGTAGGAATAGGTAGGACAATTTTAATGGACATATATTGCAAAGGGACTTGTTTTTGCAAGATCTTTAACATAAAAAGCAATCATTGTAGTGAGACAACCCTTTTAAGTGAAAACACACCAAAATGTTTATTACATATCCAGAAGTGAGCTGCACATGCATATGGTGTGAAGTTTCGGTCTTTCGGTCTTTGTCACTTTGGTGTTGGCGAGGAAGAAAAGGAGGAATGAAGAACTTCTGCTCCATACATGCCATGGCTACCGTCGTTCTTCATTCCTTCCTCCCTGACATCAATGTAACATGTGTATGATTAAGGTCAAAAGACCGAAACGTCACGTCATTTATATGTCACTTTCTCTATTTTCAATTCATATACATGTGTGGCTCATTTTTGGATCTACAATAAATATTTTGTGTGTTTTCACTTAAGAAAATTGGTGTGCTGTTGTACTCTACTTTCTAGATGAACTATTATTCAATAAGCACCCCCTCTAAAAATGTCATACATAGTGCCTTACTATCTATTCATATATTTCTGCTACAGCATTGATTTTTTATTGATTTTTTGCTCAGGGATATAAAATCTGCACCATGACTTTTGGTCACTCTTCATTGTTGAAGCCCAACAGTGGAGTTCTTAGGGCCCACCAGTGGAGTCGATTCCTGGGGCCAACCAGAGGAGTTGACTCTTGGGGCCCACCAGTGGAGTTCATTGTTGGGGAAAACCAGTGGAGCTGATTCTTGGGACCCACCCTACAGTTACTGTACATGACTGTACATGCTGTATATGACTCTTGCACTCTGCCTGTTGCTTTCTTCTCTTTTTCTACTTTTCTCCTTGAAAAGCAGCACCATGTCTGCCATGCCCAGGGTCCTACCATACCCAGGACCCACCAAGCGTTTCCCCAGGTTCACCTGTGGGCCAGTTTGAGCCTGCATGTTGTGAACTTGGAAATGGAAGGTGGGACATTTGAATTCCCTGATTATTCTCTTTTCAGTCATTAAAACACTTACAGAATAGTGACTTCATAAACTTATTGGGATTTTCTAGTTAAGTCTATAGTACTAAGACCACTGAAATATATTCCATAGGTCAGGACAAGTATTGGACCTTTTCTAGATTGATCCAGCAAAAGACTAAAGTGTTTATTCTGCTATCACCTGACAATATAAATGTTTACAACAAGCGCAAATTAATTTCCACTGAAAAAAATCCCCCATTACATTTGGGTGGAGTTACCATTTAAGAAGAGAATTGCGCAATAGATATGTTTAGTCTACTGATAAGGCACATAAAATCCTGCTTGTATAGTTAACTTTGACTGTGCATTACTTCACACCGTGTATTTCAACAAGTCTGCTGGCTGGAGAGTCCTTCAGCCTGGGCATAAAAGCCTAGGTGTTACAGGGAATTTGCACTAGGATGCCAATACACAATTACATAGGTACTGTGTGTTTCAAGAGTTGAGGAGGATCTGGAAATGAACTTCAACACACTAATGAACAGCAGTTATCTGTGAAATGGGTTGCTAATAACTTTCATTCCTGTCAATCTGTGACCTGCAATGTTTGAAATGCAAGCATCTCACTGTGATCTCTTGTAATCTAGTATTTGATGTCCTGACTTCTCTCTAAACTGACTGGACTCATCTCTTTAAAGACAGATAGAAGCAGTTCCTGTCTGGGAGAAATCCTGTTATTGGGTAGACTGTATGTGTTAACTTCAAAAGGGGTTAGTTATACTTGTATATGTTAAATTTAAAAGGGGTTGTCTGTCCCCTTCTTATATACCCTATTAGGGCATGCTAAGATAGTAATTGGGGTTTTTCACTCAGTGCCCTACACCAGTAAGCTTAAGCCAATATTCATCATCCTATTATGGCATACCAAGCTAATTGAATGAATTCCCCATTTAAAGGGGTTGTCTCACTATAGACATTTATCATCATTTATCTATCCACAGGATATGTTTACCCAGTCACAGGATAGGTGATAAATGTCTGATTGCTGGGGATCCCACTAGTGGAACCCCTACCAGTCACTTAAATGTGAAGGCTTGGCTATCATTGTCAAGTCCCATGAACAGAACAGTAGTGTGCACATCAGGCCACTGCTCCATTCAAACCTTCCATGCTGCGTGACCACTGTGAGGAAGGATGGGGGACTTTTAGTGATCATGAAGGTCCCAGCGGTGGGACTTCCAGTGATCAGACATTTATCACCTATCCTGTGGACAACCTGTTTTCAGAATATGGTCGCCCTGAAGCAAGTGACAGATTGTTATCATCTGTTATCCAGTAATACTTGGTTCTGATTCTGATTCTAATAGAGTTACACAATATTTCAATGAATGTCTGTGATCCTTAGAGCCTAAAGCACAAAAAGCATGATGTTCAGCCCTTGCGAATATAGAGGGGTCTTAAAGGGGTTTTCCTACTATAGATATTTATCAACATTTTTCTATCCACAGGATATCCTTTGAATAGGCGATAGATGTCTGATCGGGACCCCCACCAATAACTAAAAGTATCCCATCCTTCCTTACTGTGCTCATGCAGCAAGGAAAGTTTGAATGGAGCAGTGGTTGGATGAGTACACTGCTGTTCTGTTCGAAGTCTATAGGACTGACAAAGATAGTCAAGCCCCAATTATAGTGATTGGTAAGGGTCCCAGTGTTGGGACCCCAGCTATCAGACATTTGTCATCTATCCTGTTGGTGGGCAAACATACCCACAGGATAGATAAATGATGATATATATCTATAGCGGGAAAACCCCCTTAAAACTCCCATGTATTAGCTAGGGCTGAATGTCATGCTTTTTGTGGTTTAGGCCATGAGCACTATAGGCATTCATTAAAATATTGTGCTACTATTAAAAACAATGTCATTATAAAGTAGTACTAGGTAAAAGATGATCACAATCTGGCAGTTGTTTTAGGGTAACCATATTCTGAAAAGGGGTTTTCCATATGAAATCTTTCACAGGAGAATGATGCTAAATTGTATGGTATGAATATTAATCTAGATAACATCACCAATCCAATGAGATGTTTGCACACCTGCTGTTACTTATACCTTATCGGTGCTGAAAGAGTAGAGGGCAGAAGGCTTGGGATGCTAGACATCTTTCAGTGCCCAGTGTAGGTGGCTGGCACTAAAATATTTACAAGGAATGGCCAATGGCTATGAACTCTAAGGGAGACATGTATGAAGGAAGGCGCTTCAAAGTGAATTGTTGAGTCTCGTTTTCAGTGTATAATGCACCTGAATGTATGAAAGTGTTTTTTCTGCGATTATAAATGGAGTCTAAAGTTTGACGTGCCTCGTCTGTGTGTTAGGCGCATTAGTAATCTGCCTAACATATATAAAGGCTATAGATTAGAATAGCATGTCGGTGAATAGAAACTATGGTACTGATCTTGCTTGGTGGACCACAGGTGCCAGCAAGACCTGTGGTGTGCTGGCTCTTGCTGTATGTAGAATAAAGGGTGAGAGCAGCAAAAATAAATTTCAAATTTAAAGAAGAAAAAATTTAAAAGTGTAAAATCGAGCAACAACATCAGTTATTTCATGTAAAATTAGTTTTAGATTCTATTTTTTTAAAATTTTGCTTTTTATAGGAGATTTTTTTTTATATTTTTATGTTTTTTAATATGTTTTTATTCTCAATTTTATAAAAACTTTTTTTTATTAATTTAAAAAAAATTTTAAATTTTATATGGTTTATAATTATCAAAATTTACTTTTTATTATTGAACGGGTTTTAATTTTGGGAAAAATTTAAAGGAAAAATTTTTTTTCCCCTAATAGAAAATTCTAGCCCCACTTCGATTCGGGCCGCAGACCACATTGAGTAGCTCTGCCGGTGGGGAGCGTAATGCCTAGTTTTGTAAACCACATTTATATGGGGTCTAATAATAAAAAAAGGGGTGTGGTGCGAAAAAAGGGCCCACAAAAACCCCCCCTCTTGTTAGGGGGCATTAAAATTTCGAATCTTACAAACAATGAAACCTAACCCCAGTCATTAGGCGTTTTTAGACATCTTTAGACTTGGTGCTTTTTTTACACCAAAAAAGGGTGAAAAACCCAATAAAAAACATGTTCCCTAAGAGGCTGTCCCCCATATAGAAATTTGTGTCTTTAAAGAAAATAAAAGTTTTAATGTATCCAAAGAAGAAGACAAAAATTTCCAAAAAGAAAAATAAGGGTTTAAAATGAATATCGGGATGATTTTTCGGGGTTTTAAATTGAGAAATTTTATTTTAAAGCCTTCACATTTTACCCCTTTTTAAAGAATTTGTCACAAAAGGAGACAAACTGGCCGCCTTTTGGTCTCTCTAGTGTGGGAAAAGTCGGGTTTTACGGGGGAACCCTTTCCCCGACAGTTTGAAAAGGGTAAGAAGCCCCCTGTCCCTTTTTCCCAGGGCCCTGTGATGGACACTGACATAACCAGTTAGAAAGCAATGATTTATTAGATTATGGATTAATGATGGAACTAATGCAGCAACAAGCACTGAAAAAGGTTTACAATTTTTTTCTCTTATTACTAGTATTATATCTTGTAGATGACAGCTGGTCAGCTGTCTATCTGGTTTATAACTTTTTTTCTATATCCCAAATGTATGGACACACTGTCAGGATTCCCATGTTTCTGTCCATACAGATTTGACACTATACCTGGTTTATATTTCATACATTTTCCCTATTTGTAAAATGAATTTACTACAATTTATAATAACATCATTTCCAATTTTTAAATTTAGGGCAATTGTTTTAAATTTGCTTTTCATTTTAATGCAAAAAAGGGTGGATAAACTTTCCCAATTAACCCCCATTTAAATGCCCTTTGGGGAACAATGGCTTAAGGATGTTTTATTTTTTGTTAACATGCATATATAGATTTCTAAGATTTTCAAGATTAGGTTAAAATCCCCAAGATTAGGACAATGGGGCTAACAAACGTGTTAGCAGAAGCAGAGCATTTCTCACCTATTTGTTGCTGTGACATGGATGTATATTCCGCGTATCATGCTTAAAGTTTTTATGCATTTTGAATAACAAAGCCTGATTTTTTTTTCAAAACGGGAAAAATTGGAGGACGTGAAAAGCCTGAAATTAAACAGGGGAACGGGGCCCTTCATAGCTCTCAAACATCTCTATACTTTGCTTATTTTGGGTATTTCTATTGTGTATTGTTTTATTTTATCCCTACTTTTAGTTTCTTGGTATCACTTCACTTTTGAACTTTTGTAAGAAAATTTTTTTTCATTCACTTCAAAAAAAATTTTGAAAAGAAAAATTTTCAATTTTTACAGTTTATTTTGGCTTATACATTACAGAAATATAGCACTTTTAAATTTTAAATTTTTTCACAAATAGCCTTTTTTCTTCCCTTTACCCCCCACTAGTAGTTCTAGATTTATTTTTACACTACATGTATTTGAGTCTTTCACCATACTCTCATGCTTGTATTTTTTGTATTTATACTTTATTATTATATTTCATTGTTATTTATTGTTTTATCTTTAGGTTTTAGTTGGGATCTATTCACTATGAAGTAAATGATCCACCTGACACCTCATATACTTGTATCCCTTGGGGTATTCTAAGGTCTGTAATAAAGAAAAGCAAAGAAAAAATCAGGTTGTTGAAGCTTCTCGCAGACTGTCCTACTTCACCTAACTGATAGATTAGAATATCATTGAAAATTAAAGTGGTTCTCCAGGACTATCTTTTTATTTGTTATTTTTGGGGTTTACAAAAGTGTAAAATCAAATTTTTGTAAAATTTATACTGTAATTTATCAAAACAGTTTTGGGTTTTTTTAAATTATTGATATCAATTATCTTTTCAGTGAAATTTTAATTTTTTGGGGATGGCAAATTGTAATGCCTTTAGGGTATGACCTTACCAAATTGGGATAGTCTGTTTTTCTTTCCCTAAAAATATTAAAAATTTAAACCCCCCTTTTTCATGCTGTTTAGGACCACTCGTAATAATGTTACTAGCAATGATAACTTTGATTGGTATGACGTCCTCGCATTGCAGAGATTCTTTCTGCTATTTCCCAATGCAAGTCACTTGACTAGTATGAATGAATGAAACACCAGCATGTGGAATGAACATGTTTGGAAAACCCCTACATTTTCAAAATTTAGAGTGATTAACACCCATCTCGTCAAGGTATTTATTTTGGAACTAGGGTTTGAGCATTACTTTGTCTTCTATGATATACAGTATTTTGAGTTGGAATTGAGAAGGAAGGAATTTGTTGAGAAAGGGGGTACTGAACGTTATAATTAATAGACGCCTGCTTCTAAAAAATTTTGAAAGTCTGGGGAGAAGTAGGGTTGCTTTATTTTTTAAAAAAGACCAAAAAATTTTATTTCACTATAATGGACTTTATCTAAATAGTTCCCCATTATATTTTTGGGGAAATTTTGTACGTCCCATTTATATTATGTATTTGACCAATTTGTCTTCTAAACTATTTCTTTATTGTGAACTATGTTTTTTATTAAATGGGAGATGGTAGGTTGCCCCTTTGTGTTGTGAAATATGTGGGGTTTTGCATACATGTTATTTTGAGGAAATACCCAATGTTGGGTGAGAAGTCTATACGATTTGATGACATACTGCATTTGAATTTTTAGTCTGAAAACATGATTATATCCTTCTTTACTTTTACTTTGTCTCAAATTTATGAACTTTTTAGTGGGTTTTTTTAAAAAATTAGATAATACCCTGGGAAATGTTTTTTGCATGTTTATTTGCTGCTTCTTGGATAATACTTATATATTCTATCTTTGGACCATAGCTGGCTTGCACCAGTGCAACAGAGGGTCATTTACCAGTTTTATATAGCAGGTATTTTATCCATTTATTTGTAACATTTTTGATATTTTGTTGATGATTATATCATTCAACTTTTTTTTAAAGTTTTGTGTTTGTTCAATATTCCAAATAAAGAATAAAATTTAAAAAGGGGGAAATTTTAAAAATGGGCGTCAGGGGAATACATAATGTATTTGAAAAAAACCCTTATTGCTTTATGTAAAGTGATTTTTTAAATAACCTTCCCTTTTTTCTTTCTCTGTATGAACAGATATATAAGTACATCAAATGCAATATCATTTTTTTTTGCCAAATTTTTATGGGAAATTTTTTATGCTTTTTACTTTCTTTTAAAAGAATAGGGATTTCTCCCCTTTTTTTTTATGATTTTTGGGCAAAATACTAATGAAAATATTAGGGATAAATTTTTAGGAAAATTGCCCTTTGATGTACTTTTTCTTATATATTTTTTTAGCATTTATATAGTCAAATTAAAAAAAAATGGGATTAAAACACTCTGTTATATGAAAGAACTGATAATGTTATTTGGATCGATATTTTTTGTGGTTTAAAAACCCAAAAATTTTTTTTTTAGTGTTGAAAATTCCCTTTTTGCGTTTAAACCTGTCTTTCCCAAGGGGACTGGTTTTCAGTCGGATTTACAGCGGTTTTTTTGGATTTTAAAAAAATCTGGGAAAAAGTACCGTCAACCATCTGCATAGACTTAAATAGAAAATCTGTGCAGTAGTTCACACTGCATGGATTTTATGCTTTAGCGCTGTAGCTTCCCGGAGTAACACTCCGTTTGCATCTACGCACAGTCTTTGTACCTCCATGCACCTTACCTACTGCCATAACATTGTGGCATATGTACATCACTTTTTTTTTTCCCCTCTTCTAGATGTCTTTGATAAAAGCTTAAATAGCCGAAACGTTGCAATTTTTTCGACATTAATTCCCCTACAAATTTTCAAAAAATTGTTAAAAATATAGTATTGGTATATATGTAAAATCAAGATTGCTGATCTTTCCTCACTATTTGTTGAATAAATCCATTTAATTATCAAATATCCCTTTTATGGTGTGCAGTGGATTTCTTCTTCTTCTTATGTGAAGGGGGACAGCTTGAATCCGTAAACCGCGGACAAAAGTTGTCCCCCTACACCATTTATGAGCGCACAATTTCATACATTCAGGCGCATTATACACCTTGCACAATGTATTTGCATACATGTCTCCCTAAGTGTTGCATTAACACATACAGTATTCTTTCTTTTGTAGATTTATTAGTTTGTTCCCCCCCTTTTTAAACCACATGCTTTTTATTTTGCGCTATGCCACTTGGGAATAATTAGTAAACATGTATATTATGCCGCAAAAATGAAATTTTTTTACTATAGCGCATAGGGTCCTAGTTTTTTTATACTGAAGAAAACCCATCAGCATTGGTCTTCACATTTCTGGCTGGCTTTTTATTAGACACACTAGTAATCACACCACTTGCTCTATGCATACTCAGTAATAGTTCAATAACACATTAAGATATTGCACACAAGAATTAGTTTATATCTTGCTGGCTTTTTAGCACATGTGCTAGTAAACACAAAGCTGTATATACTTAGTGCCAATTTATCAGCACACTTGAATACTGTTTCCTGTATACATCAGGTATTTGTCCCTGAGTGTATGCAGCAGTTAACTACCATAGACAGGCATATAGGATTTTCAGAAGCCAGGATTTATTGGGGCAGATTTATCAATATTTTCTAACTCATTAGGCGACATGTATAAAAACTGTCTAGGTCTAAGGCTAGGTCTTCATGGCATTTGACAAAAAACTCCTAAAAATGTTTTTTGTCCACTGCCTGTGAAAAGCTGCACCATTTTTGGCGTGTTTTTTACAAGCGCTTTTTTGCAGAAATGCAAAGCATTATAATTTATATGGATTTCTGCAAAATAAACACGCCAAAAAACATACAGCAAATAGACTCCAATAGTACATTTTTTGCCCTGCTCAGTCGTTTTTTGCAACATGTTTAAAAAAATGACCAGCAGAAAAGATGAGCAGAAAAAAAACGTTCTGTGGAGACAACAGGACGTTTTAACTATTAAAGTCTATGGGACCTCTTTTCAGTTGTTTTTTCAGCATTTTTAGAAAGCAAAACATGCTGAAAAAAACGATTGTTTTTGTGTGCAGTGTAGTCATAGCCAAAGGCTATGTCTACACTGCAACGGACAAAGAACGGCCCAAAAGCGGCCATTTTTCTCTGATGCAGGACCGCGGTTTTTGTCACGCTTTGTAAAAAAACCGCAGTTACTTCTCGTTTTTTTGCCGTCACCCATACAATTGTATTGTATGGGAAGACGCCAAGAAAACTAAAACATGTTGTATAATACGTGGGCGCCAGAAAACAAGCGGAGAAAAGACGAGCTGTGGAGACTGCAGCTCGTCTTTTCTATTGCCGGCCATGGGGCTGCATGAACGATCGTATATTCGGCGCTGTTAAAAAAAAACTAAAAGCACCGAAAATACGATCGTAGTCCTGTGCAGTGGAGACGTAGCCTAATACTTTCTTTGTTGCCTATAGCAACCAATCCGAGCTCCCCTTATATTTTTTTTAGAGCTCTATATGAAATGAAAGGGGAGCTCTGATTGGTTGCTATGGGCAACAAAGGAAGTCTTACACCTCGACAGTTTTCATGTGACTTTTAGTATAAAGTTTGACTAATGGAAAGTCTTACAATGTGACACATTTATCATAGTGTTAATAAATCTGGTACATGTTAGAACTGTCTAGTCTAACTGTACATCTTTAATTAGTTGGTTTACTTTATGCCACAAAGGCTATGTTCACACGATGTACTGCGGCGCGTACAGTACGCAGCGCAGTACATCGTGTGTTTCGGGAGCTCGCACTAAGACGCGTGTACTCCCGCGGTGCGGGGGGTCCGGCAGCACGTCGACCCCATTGACATTCATTACTCACGGCGCATATTCGCCACAAATAATTGACATGTCACTGATCTCCCCTCACGTACAATACGATCGTATTGTAGGCGCGGGGAGAGGAAGCGTAATCCATAGTTCTCTATTAGAGGCTATGGATTGCCGTAATTATGGGGCTCATTTCCCCGCCACAAAAAATGCAGTTAAATGCGCCCCAAAACAAGCCGAGTGAACATACCCTAACTGTGCGTTTTTTAGCGCTTGCTAGCCACGCCCCTTTCCGATAAGCCACACCTCTTTTATGGAGTCCACGTCCCTTTTGACGGATAAGCTGCAGAAGTGTCTAGAAAGTGTCTAAAATGTATATGACGCATATAATGCAATAAATGTGGTGTAAAGCAGGTACGACATTATTTTAAGCGCAAATTGTGACAGAAATCCGGCACAAATGCCTTGATAAATGTACCCCACAATGTTTGCGCTCAGAAGTTACCTATTGGTTATTATTTTTTTACCTACTTTTTATGTTCTATTGGTGTATGAATTTATCTAAATAAATTGCACATTATATACATTTGGTACCTTGGGTATATGCTTTGCAATTTTCAATGTGCAGACATAATAACTGTTGCAGCTGATATTTTATGTATGTGCTTGTTTTACCCTTTTCTATTATTATTTGTTGGTCAGGTATGGGAAACAATTATCTTTATAGATTCTTCATGACCCTATTTCTTTCTTCTTTGACACATTAGCCGAGATGTGTACAACAGTTGGTCCATTTAAATCTATAATAGTGCCCTAGTTATAGCCTGTTTTTTAACTGTTTAACAACAGTCTATACATTTTGTTATAAAGTATTTTAATGTGATCCTTTGATTGGGTAGGCACACTCTTAATATAGATTATTTTTACATACAAATAACACCCTGTTTTCTTTTATTGTATTTAGTGTTGCCCATTAATCACATTTTACTTGCTTAACACATGAATGAAAAAACAAAAAAATGAATGAATATTGGAGAAAGCTTCATCTCAATTATTTGCAGCATTCCACCTGTAAGGATGCATAGGAATATGGCCAACATTTATGTCATGTATCAATGTTACCCTATGACTATATTGTGTGACCGATTTGTCAGCAAAGAATACAATAGATCTCCATATAGATAAATGTAGGAAAAAGACATGGTATCCCAGTAAAGAATTAGGCTATGTCTACACAGCGTACAAAAACTATCGTTTTAGGATTCTAAAAGCACTGAAAATCTGACCGTTTTGCATGGCCATTGACCTTAATAGAAAAAACGACCTGTAATCTACACAGGTAATTTTTTTTCTGCTCATTTTCTGACGCCGTTTTTAACTTGCTGCTAAACACGCCGACAGCTTGAGTTTTGTCGTTGGTTTCTGAGCCAACGGTGAAAAAACGAGAACCGACCTCGGTTTTTGCAAATACAGTGATGAAAACCGCGGTTGTGCATCGGAAAAAACGGTCAACTTTCCGACGTTTTTTGTCCAATGTTGTGTGGATCTAGCTTTAGTTGGATGTTCACTGGATTCAGTGATTGCATCATGTGTAAACTCCCATTCAGGGACATGACATTGCTTTGAAAAGAGACAGTGACACACCAATAGTGTTGTAAACATGGACTCTTATCAGGGCCTCCAAAAATCCAAATTTGTCATAAATAAATACTGCAAGAGACCCAAAGATGTGGCGTAGAAGACATCAGCAACAAACATGCAGGTATCTGCTGAAGCGGAAGAGATGATGACGACTTTAGTATTAGCCTATATGATGTTGTCTTAGTCAAATTCTTAAACATTAATAACCAAGTTATCATAAGATTCATAGTTGATATCACAGAGCTTGGTCTTCACAGCCAGCTACAGGCTCCCACTTTCTGTTCAGGCTGTGGGTGGTTCTACTGCAGCGACCGACATTTTAGCTTTGTTCTTTCTAGATGAGTCTGTTATAGGAACATTGGAGATGGAGGGGTTTTAATAGTAGGGTACAGAACTAAGAGAGCTCTAAAAAGTTAAAGTTTGTCAATAACAAAGATAAAGAAGCTCTTGTGCAGCTGGTAAGACACAGCAGGTAGGGACGTCATAAGATCTACTGTAACTCTGAAATAAAAAACAGCAATGTATTTGGTAATAATTTTTGATAAGCTTTAAACATGTTACCAAAGGTAAATAAAGCAGTGAGAATACCACTTTAAGCATACAATGTTGCCTGGGTGATATTTCTAGAGGGTGATGGGCTAGAATAGTAAATATAATAGTAAATAGTAAAAATATCATCCTATCATGCGCATTCACAGTAACACATCTCTTTATCATATTTAAACATAAAGCCTTTAATTGAAAATCATGGTTAGATTAGCAAGTGAACAATATAGATTATTATAATTACATAGGTGTAGTTGTATAGACAATGCATAATAATCTAATAAAACCTACATTAAATAATGCATTTAATTAATTGGATATATGAAATGGAAGAAACACAACTGATTTACTATGTGTTGCCTTAAAATGAACATAGATATGAGATTATTGTTAGCAAAAACAAGCCTATGTCTATAAGTACAGCCACTCTCCTTCAGCATACCTCTTCAGGATTAACACAGGCTGGATTTTAAATCCAATTATCGTCCCTGAGATAAGCACTACATGTATCTGGCAGGTGCTTATCTTATATCTATTTGTATAGAACTTATCATTTATATTATATATATAATATATATATATATAATATATATATATATATTTATATATATATATATATATATATATATATACTTTTTATCATATAATATTATGCATACTACATAAATATGCATATAAACCCAAAAGCTGGCTTTTATGCTCCAAGGGTCTAAATGCTTTTATGCCCCCAAGATGCTTAAAAGGACATAAAAGTCAGCTCTTGGGGTTTTATGCGTATTTATTTAGTATGTTGCTTTATTTGTGTAGTAATATAGTAACTGTATAGAACATTTATCTTATATATTTCTATAGAACTATATAGATGGATGGATATATATGTATATATATATATACATATATATATTTATATGTGTGTTCTATAGAAATATATGAGATAAATGTTCTATACATTTACTATATTGCTACAAAAATAAATAAAACAACATACTACATAAATATGCATATAACCCAAAAGCTGACTTTTATGCTCCAAGGGGGGCAGTATTTGCATATTTATGAAGTATGCTGCTTTATTTATTTTTGTACTAATATAGCAAATGTATAGAACAGAATCATAGTTTGAATTTGTTAAATACATGGGGTGACATGTATGAATGGGGCGGAGCCAGTATTTTGGTGTCCTTTCAGCCCAAAAACTGTCGCTCGATGTATGATCAGGTGCACTCCAAAATAAGGTGATTTATGCGGCGCCCGTGGCACTTTGTAATGCGCCTGAGATCTGGGGCGTTCTAGAGGTGTGTCGCACCACAACCGTATGATTCTACTCATTTATGACTGGAGGACGGAAAAACTAGGCACATTACTGCTGAGCCTGAGTTTTCGTATTAGAACTAGAATGCGCCAAATCTATGACCCACAGTAGAACAGGTCTATACATCCTGGCGCATTCTACACTGCTTTAAAGCTATTTAGAACTGGGCTCTTTGCACCTAAATCATATATGTCGCCCATAATTATGCTAAATTTCTTGTGTCATTTGTATTCCAGTGAATTCATTAGAAATTGTAGATAACTTTAATGGATTTCTACTTGTCAAATAATATGTATTCTGCAGCAAGAAACTACACCACAGGGGCTATTTCTGGCAGATGTATAATGAAGAAAGCTGCATCCAAAAACAAAAGTGCACTTCTCACCATGTTGTGGGATTACCCATGGGAGGGACTTTTCTAACCTTTCTCAGAAAACTTCTCAAACTATATAGATATATTTTTTAAAAATCAACGGTTTAATTTCATTTTATTCCGTAGGGGTAAATTGCCACTTTGGTTGTACACAGAGTCTTCTTCCCAGGGACCTCCTGCCTAGTCTGGCTTGTCCCCATGAGGCTTTGATGTGTTGATGATGGTGGTGAAGGTGACAATTCACACCTCTGCAGGCTGGATAAAGAGAGGACAGCTCACTTCTACCCACAATTCCACAGGCACTCTAAGAAGAAAGAGAGACATGGAAAGTTCTTCTGTGCCTCTAAAGCAGCAGGACAACATGCACCAGACCTGTGCCGCTTCATGCCAGTTCAATTATTCCAGCTCTGAGGGATACAGCAGTCTTTCTCCTGCTTCTTCCATAGACTCCAGTGGCCTATCCCCTCAATATAATGGTTATGCTACATCACAGGAAGCATATGGAAACATTTTTATGCCTTGTTCTCAACCAATGGACTTGAAAATGCAGGCCATCTCTTCAGAAATGAAAAGCAAGAAGATAAAAGGAAAACTCCCTTCTGATCAACGACAAAGTGCAAGTGAGAGAGAGAAGCTGAGGATGAGGCACCTCTCCAAAGCTCTACAGAACCTCAGAAGATATCTCCCTCCTTCAGTAGCTCCAATAGACAAGACCCTAACTAAAATAGAAACACTTCAGTTGACCATGCGCTACATCTCACATTTGTCTGCAGAGCTTGGGCTCAGTAAAGAAGTCTTGGAGCAAAGAAGACAAGCTTCCATTCAAAGGAAAAGATGCACCCAAAGCATTAGTGGCTTCATGGATATGAGTCATTCTCTTAGCTCAGAGTCTGTACAGGAAAATATGGCAACTACAGCATCTAAGGAGCATATACCTCCAACAAGAACCCCAGCTATTGACTGTCAGTGGCAGAATATGCAACCAAGTTGCCAGATGCCACGTGAATTGCCTCACTACTCCATGTTACCAGCGAGCCCACTGCAGAACCATTATTCAGAAACAAGTATCGCATTGTCTCAGCCAACCGATGACTACCATGTGAGAAGTCACCAACAAATGGTAAGCATTCTCTTTACAAAATGATATAACAGCATCCATATTTGTGTGTAAGCATTCTAGACTTTCAGTGCAGTGGTCCCTCAAGGTACAATGGCCTCAGGATACAATATTTTCTAAATACAATGGCTGCCCTAGAACTACTTAATATTGTATGTTTAGGGACCACTGTATATGCAATTACCTTTAGATTAGGAGTTGGAGAGTTGTTGTCTAAGCAGATGTAACATTTAATGGCAGCTTAAGGGTATGTTCACACGGTGTATATGCGGGGTGTACTTTGGGGTGTAATTCCACTGCAATGCGTCTAAAATATGCCCCACAAATATGGTAAAATCATAGCACTCATTGGAGACAGGGCGAAACACTGTTGAAAGTGTATACTCTGTGTGAATCCAGCCTTAGGGATGCATAGTCTATCATACAATTAAACCTAATATCAGTTTAGTAGCCTTGACCTACAAGGCTCTCCATAATCTCTCCCCTCCATATATCTCTGCCCTAATCTCCAGATACCACCCCTTTCGCAATCTCCGCTCCTCACAGGACCTTCTTTTCTGCTCTCCCTTTATCTACTCCCTCACTTAACCGTCTCCAAGACTTCCCCGATGCTTCCCCCACATTCTGGAACTCACTGCCCCAAAACATCAGACTCTCCCCCACTCTCACTAGCCTCAAAGGTAACCTGAAAATCCATCTCTTCAGGATAGCCTATGACCAACATTAAGCGTGTTCCACTGCTCCACCATAAAAACATGTCTGCCCCTCACCTTCTGTCTCATCCCACCTTCCTTGTAGACTGTAAGCCCTCACTGGCAGGGCCCTCTCTTCTCCGTCCTCAGTACCATTGTTAGTTACTTAGTGTCAGCTTTGTAATTGTTTTGATCATGTAATTTATGTAACCACACTCGAATGTACAGCGCTCTGGAACCAAGGGCACTCTAAAATAAATAATAATAATAATAATAATAATGTATGCCCCTTTGCTCCTATACGTTGCTGAAGTGTACTAAAATATGCTTCTGCTGTTAATATTAATCTGAATGTTATTATGTATTACTATGACTCCCTGTGAAGAGTTTCACAATCAGAATGGTGAACTTTGGAGGACAGAACCATCCCATGTCTGAACATGAAGACTAGACGCCACAAAATGATTGTGTTTAGGTTACATATATGCAGATAGTCTATGTATGCGTTATATGGTCTAATATTTAGTATGATTTGAACTTACAATATTTATATCATATATATCTATTTATTAAATATCTGTATTTTTCTAAATGCAATGGCCTTTTATTTCAGAAAATAATGAAAATAACGTAGGTTCAAGGATTTCTTTTTCTATTAGTATTGTCCAGAGTACTGCATATGTGAAATACAGAGGAGTCTGAATACATAACCCATAAACAAACAATAAAACATACAAGCGCAATAGTAGAATAAAGTGATAAAGAACAACAGGAGGGGGCTCTGCCCGCAAGGGAAAGGGTAAAAAGACAGAAGGTGAGGGCAGAATGATGTATAAGGTATGTAGCATAAACTAGAATTTGAGGGGACATGTATGAAAACTGTCTAGGTCTAAGACTTTCTTTGTTGCCCATAGCAACCAATTAGAGCACCCTTTCATTTTTTTATATAGTGTTCTGAAAAATGAAAGGGGAGCTCTGATTGGTTGCAGATGGTGCTCTATTGTTTGCTAATGGACAACAAAGAAAGTCTTAGACCTAGACAGTTTCCATACATGTCTCCATTAGGTGTTTAGAGTTAGGGAGATAGAAATTCATCAGATTTCTTTTTTCAGTCTGTTTCTACCATTTTTGTGTCCTTAAAAAAAGCCAATCAATGGGAAAAACAGATCCAAACAAAATTGATACTATCACATTTAAAACTAATGGGATCCAATCTATGGTTAGAGCCAAGTTTACATTGTATCAGCGACACATAACCATATTGACCTAACATATGCCAAAAGAGTGTCCCTTTGGCATACACTGGGGCAGTATGAGTTGATACACATTTTGTTTTAACTAATTAATAAAGTAGTCAACTAGCTATTCAGAACAGATGCACAAAAAATAAACATTTTTAAACACTTTTAATAAAAGGGGTCAGTGGGCAATGCATGCCACTGGAGGCTTACACAGTGTTGTTTGCTAGCAACTTTTGTCAGAGGAATACATCTGGCTAATTTCCTGAAGTATACTTTTAACGTAAACTGTAAACAGCGTGAACAGGGCCTAACACAAATCACGAACACTTGTGTGTATAAATTATAGATGACTGCAAGAAGCATTCAGAGATATAAGGGGATGTTTTTTTTCAGTTGGAAAAATACAACGTGTTTTCCTTGGCAAAAATCTGAGGCTACATCTCAGATTTCTGCTGAGTATTTTAACTTAATCAAGGCGGTAAAAAACGGGTATTTTTCTCTGATTTGGAGGTGGGTGAGCCTCCTATAAATGGGGCTAAGCCGCGCCACAACTGACGGAGCAGCATCCAAAAAGAATCAGCTTTTTTTTCGGTGAGAGCTATAGTTATAGAGTGAACTAAAGCACAGACTGGCCATTTAAAAGAATGGTCTTCAGATTACGGAAAGATTTTAAGGTTACGGTCCACACGACAAATGTCAAAATACTCGTCAGATTCTGAATTCTAAAACTGTGTTGTTTGCCGAATATTTTGACGCGGTTATCAAAGTGGATTTTAGATTTTTTTTTTTTACAATCAGAAAATAAGTCCCATTCATCTTTATGGGGTTTTTGAAACATTTGGAATGCATTTATTTTCTTGAAATACGACAAATTTTTGAACATGTTCTGGTTTTGAAAAATCCAAGGTTTTGAATTCCAACCTCAAGAAAATCATGAGTCATGTGGGCTACAATTCACATTTTTAATTGAGGTCTATAGGGATGGTTTATAATCGGATTTTTACATTTTTTTAAAACCCAAATCCGTGTGTAAATCTGATTATAAATCATTGTCGTGTAGACACTAGACAGACCATAACAAGAAATCAAATGCTGAATCCACATTGTTAAAATTTGTCATGTGAACATGCCCTACGGAGACGTCTATAGACTTTTACCCATCAACATAGTTTTGATAACTTGCACAAAACATGAGATGTTTATTTTACATTTACAAATAAAACAGAATAATAGAAATGTAAATGTTACAGACATAAAGAGGTGATAATCAATACATAAAACATTGCAACCTTGTCCTATTTACAAAGGAGGCTACCCGCCTGCAGGACTCAGTCCTAGGATGTATTATTTGTCCGCCTAATCATTTGAATAGCCATGATGTAATCAAAGCTGTGGGGTCGGAGTCGTGAGTAAAGTCAATCCACAAAAATATACTGACCTTGACCATGGCTTCAAAATGAGAATATAAGATATTATTGTCACGATGCGCACCATGATCTCCACTCTGGACCGTGGATGCGCTTGTGTCTCTGGTTCCTGGTCCTCTCGTTACTCACCTCTCCCCACTACTGTTCCACTCCCTGACTTTGGCTGGCACGCACGTACAAACTTCCTAGGGTATGCACACGCCAACTCTCAGAACTTTAAAGGGCCAGTGCTCTGAGGATTACCAATCAGCGTGCGCTGGACCCTTTATTAGGTCACTTCCTCCTCTCACCCCTGCCATTTTATTGCTGTGTTTCCCTAGTGTCTTTATGTTTATGCAATTTGGACTTCTCTGCTTGTGACCAAAACACTGCCCTATTCAATATGGTAAATAAGACCTCTTATTAATAATTATAACCGCATTAGCAGGAGTATATACGTAGGCACTTTCCTCAAAACCGCGATTTATAGCACTTCATATAGCAAAATACTCCTATTGAAACATTTAGCAAAATATTTCATAAAACGTATTTTCTTTAATTGTATAAAAAATTAGAATATTTACATTTAATAATATTTAATCATGTAGTAAAGTTTCTCAAATGATCGAGTAAACACTTGCGGTAGCTTGAGAAAGGGGGGGAATACCCGGAAACGTCGCAGAGCAGCGTTGCACACACTCCGAACAGCGTCCCCTAAGCAGCGATGATGTACGACACCTGAACAAGCTGTGCGAGCCTGCAGGGAAGAAAGCCCGAGGAACTTTGGGCGTCCTACCAGGACTGACTACTCCAAGTTTCGAGAGCTACTATACCACAAGTGTTTACTCGATCATTTGAGAAACTTCACTACATGTTTAAATATTATTGAATGTAAATATTCTAATTTTTGATACAATTAAAGAAAATACATTTTATGAAATATTTTGCTAAATGTTTCAATAGGAGTATTTTGCTATATGAAGTACAAAACACTGCCCTGACATTACCACGGGTGACCTGACCCCATTTTGCATGCTGCCTGCCCTGACCAACTGCTTGCCTACTGACCACATCTTGTCTGCTCCTCCTGTACCACGACTGCTTCTTCGCTGTCAATGTGAGCAGCCATGTCCAGGATAGTGACCTGTGAGTCCCCTACAGCAAAGTCCATCCTGCCTTGCAGTGGGCTCTGGTGAATACCAGGGGCTTCTTAAGGCTCCCTGGCTTGGTTCATTAAGTCATCTCTCGCAGTGACCAAAAGGACCCACTTTCGTCACCCATGACAATTATTTATCATTATTTTTATAAGATCAAATATTATTACTTATATCTAGGTATAGTAGTCTAAATATTTACACGGTGTTGATAAAAAGCCTGATGTTACCATTTTACTACTGTAATTATTGTTAATTATTGTATATGAAGAAATTAGTACTGAAAAGTTAATTCCACCGCACACACAAGAGAATATGATTTTAAGTGTAAGCAATTTATATTATGAGGTCAAAGTTACATAGAATGGCTACAGAGGATCAATTATGTTTCCATATATTAATAGATTAATAATATACATTCTATGCCTTGAGGAAATGTGACCATGTGGAAACGTTTTTCGCTATGTCCCAGCCTTTTCTCAATCGGATCACAAATGGTATATACTAAGAGGTAAACTAGTGAATGGAGCCGTATGTCATCCAAGGAGGACCCCGGGAGGCAGTGTGGGGCCGCTGCTGAGAGCTTAGAGGCTGGGTGGCAATGTACGTGTGGCGCTAGTCATGGCCGATGCAGGGTTTTAAAAAAACCCTACCACCCCCACTGTGCTGAAACAGAAAATTAACACATACCTCTCCCATTACCACAGGAGCCAGAGCTCCAGTACCGACCTCCCCCAGTCCTTGACATCATGTTCATGGACCACATGAGGCTCTCAGCAAATCTCTGGCCTCAGCAGTCACATGCCCGCATGTAAAACATGTGACCACAGAAGTCAGTGACTGGCTGCAATATCATGTGATCCACGGATGTGATGTAATCTGTGAGGGACCGGTGGGGGGGGAACACTAGAGATATGTTAGCACTGGAACTGTGCTGATGTGAGAGGTAAGTATGGATTAATTTTCTATTTAAGCACAGTGAGAGGTGGTCGGGAGGTTGTTAAATGTCTTGTAAAACTCCTTTAAGAGAAGGCAGATAAAACTAGATAAAACTGAAATTATTATTTTTTTCTTGTTGTGCATATAGTGCCCAAATATTCTTTAGCGCTGTATGGAGATTATAACACTCAATATTCTATGTCTCCAGTAGACAATTTATTTTCTGAAAACCTAACATTGGAAAACGTAAAAAAAAATTACAAGCAAAATAATTCAGAATATTAAATGAAATTATTCTTCTAAAGAAATTTGTTATCGCTTACATTATAACAGATGACTTATTTATTGGACTCCAACGGAATGAGTTGGGGTAACAATAGCTTTAACCTGATTCTTACATAATTACAGAGAGAAGTAATGATCACAGCGAAAAGTAATAACTTAATATGTACCAGTAAGTGTAATGAGTCATCCCTGTATCTATATATCTATATAGAAAAAAAAATTATTTATATACATAGTGGTGATGTATGGCATATATAAATGATATAAGCGAACAATAAAAACAGTTGAAACCAGAAGTTTCAAACACTATAAAAAAAGACACATCCTGCATGTTTTTCCTCACTATCTGAAATGAAATCAGAAGAAACCTTACCTGTTTTAGGTCAATTAGGAACCAAAATTATTTATATTTGCCAAATGCCAGAATATTAGAGAGAATGTTACAAGGCATTTTTATTACTTTCTGCAAAGTCAAAAATTTACATACATTTCATTAGTATTTGGTAGCATTGCCCTCAAACTGTAAGACTTGGGTCAAACATTTTGGATATCCTTCCATAAGCTTCTCAAAATAGGTAGGAATTTTGGCCTATTCCTCCTGACAAAAGAACTGTTTAACTGAGTCAAGTTTGTAGGGTTGCCTTGCTTGCTCACCTTCCTATATAGCTTTGCGCATATATTTCAATAGGATTGAGATGAAGGGCTTTGTGATGGTCACTCAAAACATGACTTTGGTTATCCTTAAGCCACCTTTGTAACCATTTGGCAATAAGCTTCGGACCATTGTCCATTTGAAAAGACCCATTTCCGCCCAAACTTGACCTTCCTGGCTGATGTCTGAGATGTTTGCTTCAGTATTGCCACATAAACTCTTTCTCTCATGATTCCATCTATTTGTGAAGAGCACCATCCATCCTGCAACAAAACAACCCCGCAACATATGCTGCCACCTTGTGGTTTCACAGCCTGGGAAGGTGTTCTTAGGCTTTCAGCTTCTTCTTTTCCTCCAAACTAACGATGTTATTATGGCCAAAAGATTCAATTCTTACTTTGGTAGACCACAGGCCATGTCTCCAAAAATGTATAGTCTTTTGTTTCCTGTGTGCAATCTGCAAAGACATTAAACTGGCTTCTAAAACGTTTCTTTTGGATAATGGCTTCTTACCCTTGAAGAGTGGCCTTTTTCAGCCTATTTTATACAGACTTGTTTCACTTTGGTAATGAACAGCCGTCTTATCACTTTCCGCCAGCATCTTCCCACAGGTCTTTTGCTTTTGAATCTTGGGTTGATTATGCACAAGTCGGACCCACACAGCATGTTCATCTCTGAGACACAGAACCCGTCTCCTTTCTGAGCGGTATGATGGCTGAACATTCCCATCTTGTTTCTACTTGCGTATAATTGTTTATACTGACTAAAGAGGCACCTTCAGGTATCTGGAAATTGCACTCAAGGATGATCCAGACTTGTGCAAGTCCACAATTCTCTTCCTGATATCTTTAGCATTTCCCATGAAGTTTTATCACAGAGCGCAGAAAGTGTGCTTTAAATTAACATCCACAGGTGTGTCTCCTAATTAACTCCAAATGTTCCAATAACCTATCAAAAATCTTCCTAAACATGACATCATCATATAGAACAGCCTTAAATTGTTAAAGGTAATAGTAATCCTAGTGTGTAAACTTTTGACTTTGCAGAAAGTAATAAAATACCTTAAAAATTATCTCTCTCATATTATTTTATTTGGCAATATAAATAAGGTTTGCAATCCTAATTGACCTAAAACGGGTAAGATTTATTCTAATTTCATGCCAGATAGTGAGAAAAACATGTATATGTGTCTTTTTATATAGTGTAAACTTCTGGTTTCAACTGTATATCCACAGTGAAAGAAGTACTGTATCAACATGGGCTGAAAGGCCACGCTGCCAGGAAGAAGTCATTACTCCAAAAAGAAACAATATAAAAGCCCTCCCAGATTCAAGTTTGCAAATACACATGAACAAAGACCTACATTTTTGGAGACATGTCCTGTGCTCTGACGAAAATAAAATTGAACTGTTTGGCGATAATGATCATTGTTACATTTGGAGGAAAAAGGGAGAAGCCTATGAAAGCCTAGAACACCATCTGAACTGTGTAACTCAGGGTGGAATCAACATGCTACAGGGTAGTATTTGCTGCAGGAGGGACTGTGCCCTTCACAAAATGATGCAATCAAGAGGAAAGAAGATTATGATGGCTAATACTGAAGCAACAATCTCAAGACATCAGCCAGGAAGTTAAATCTTGTGCGGAAATGGGTCCTTCCCAATGGACAATGAGCCTAAGCATACTGTCCAAAACAGGGTTACAAAGTGGCTAAGGATAACCAAGATCAATGTTTTGGAGTGGTCATCACAAAGCCTAATTCTCAATCCTATTGAAAAATTAATGGTCAGCGGCTGAAAAGGCAGGTTCAAGCAATGGCGACCTACAAACATGGCATCCTTTACAACAGTCCGTCAGGAGGAAATGGACCAAAATTCCTATCAACTATGTGAAAGCTGTGATGGAGATTGAAACCATTTACCCATACAGTTTAAGAACAGAACTGCCAAATACTAATTAAATGTATGTAAAATTTTGACTGCAGAAAATAATAAAAATGCCTTAAAAATTCTCTCTTATTGTTTTGGTTATATATATATATATATTTATATATATATATCATATAAATATAAATATATATAAATATATATATATATATATATAAAGAGAAAATGCAGCACTCCAATTTAAAGTGAAAAATTGAAAAAAATTACTTTATTCCAGCATGTCCACAGGGCAACGTTTTGGCTACAAATAGCCTTTCTCAAGCTGTAGCCGAAACGTTGCCCTGTGGACATGCGGGAAAAAAAGTAATTTTTTTCACTTTTTCACTTTAAATTGGAGTGCTGCTTTTTTCCTTTAAAATTTTTTTGTGGACTCGTGACGAGTCGAACATTGCTGGCACCCACTGGTAATTTTAAATTTTTTTTGAGTGCTGCCTTTTTTATATATATATATATATATTTTATATATATATTATATATATTATATATATATATATATATATATATATATATATATATATATATAAAATCAGAGATGACAAATTTGCTTTTTCAAAATCGCTCACCTCCGTATGACAGTGGAATACCTTATAAATAACAGTCATCAAATAATCCACCTATACATGGAGCAAATCTACCAGATGAATAATTGTTACTAAAAAACACTCCTACAAAACCAAGACCCAAAACTATTACTACTTAAGGATCAAATAATCCTGGCGGACCCAGACCAAACGCGACCCCCCATGTGACTATTAGCTGTACACAGGCTCTACAGACATATATTACCGCCAAATAGTGACCACATAGTGGTAGATACTAGTTGTATGTAGGCTCTGCAGAAATATAAGTAATTACACTGCAGTTACATTTAGTGACTCACAGGAGATGTCTTTTCTGATCAGCGTCGTTCACTTTCCCTTTTCTTCTCCATCCAGTTCACACCTTCTCGCTGATTGCTCCCGGCCAATACTCGTCCCTGCAGATTTGGACACAAATATCTTAGAATCCTCACATTTCCAGTAACTCCTTAATTGTAGGTATATACGTCCTCTCAGTTAGGTAGGTGTATACGTCCTCTAAGATAGGAAGCAATATAGGGCCCTGCAGTTAGACAGGTATATATGCCCCCTCAGATAGGAAGCTATATAGGTCCCCATCAGTTAAGCAGGTATATAGATATGCCCTCTCAGTCAGGCAGGTATATATATATATATCCATCCTCAGTCAGGCAGGTATATATTGTCCCCTTAGACAGGCAGGTATATAAATATAGGGGCACACTTAGGCAGGTATACAGGGGCATATAGGAAGGTATATAGAGATAGGGGCTCAGGCAGGTGTATATAGGGGCTCAGGCAGGTATATAGCGATAGGGGCTCAGGCAGGTGTATATAGGGGCTAAGGTAGAGGAATATAGGGGCCCAGGCAGGTATATAGAAAGGGGCTCAGGCGGGTTTGAAATATAGGGGCTCAGGCAGGTGTATATATAGGGGCTCAGGCAGGTGTATCGAGATAGGGGCTCAGGCAGGTGTATATAGGGGCTCTGGCAGGTATACAGAAATAGTGGCTTAGGCAGGTGTATAGAGATAGGGGCTCAGGCAGGTGTATATACGGTCTCAGACAGGTGTATATAGGGGCTCAGGCAGGTGTATATAGGGGCACTCTCAGGCAGGTAAAAATAATAACATTAATACTCACCTTACCTGCTTCCTGGCCGCGCACTCCTCTTCAGGCCACGCCTCCAGCAGCTCCTCGGGTGCACAGCCTATGACGGGCTGTGCACCCGAGGAGAGGCAGCGTCGCGATGACATCACTCCATCGCGCCGCTGGCCAGCTGAGCAGCACGGGGCCGTGGCTGGTCATCGCTATGAGGACCCGGTGGCCCCGCTGTGTCGCTCGACACTGTCTGGGGAGCAGGGAGCGCTCGCTCTCTGCTCCGCAGAAGCCCGAAGCAGCATGTGCGTCCAGCGGACGCACATGCAGCTGAAGGGCCAGTCGGTGCTCCAGGCCCACGGCAGCGACCTGGAGCCCGAGAGGTTCGGGGGTCCTGCCTGCGCCCCTTAGGAACAGGCAGAGTTAGGCGCCCTGCATCAAATTGGTCTTCATGGCTGTCGTTCCAGAAGGAAGCCTCTTCTAAAGTTGATGCACAAGAAAGCCCGCTGTTTGCTGAAGACAAGCAGATTAAGGACGTGGATTACTGGGACCATGTTCTTTGGTGTGATGAGGTAAATATAAACTTATTTGGTTCAGATGGTGTAAATGGTGTGTCGCAGCAAACAGGTGAGGAGTACAATGACTAGTCTTGCCTAGAGTGAAGCATGGTGGTGGGAGTGTCATGGTTTGGGGCTGCATGAGTGCTGCCGGCTGTGGGGAGCTACAGTTAATTGACGGAACCATGAATGACGAAATATACTGTGACATATTGAAGTAGAGCATGATCCCCTCTTCAGAAACCTTAGGTTGCAGGGCATTATTCCAACATGATAATGACCTCAAACACATCTCCAAGACGACCAGTGCCTTGCTAAAGGAAATAAGGGTAAAAGTGCTGGACTGGTCAAGCACATCTCCAGACCTAAACCCTATTGATTATCTGTGGGGCATCCTCAAATGGAAGGTGGAGGAGCACAAGGTCTCTAACAGCCACCAGCTCCGTGATGTCATCATGGAGGAGTGGAAGAGGATTCCAGTGGCTGCAACCTGTGAAGCTCTAGTGAACTCCATGCCCAAGAGAGTTAAGTGAGTGCTGGAAAATAATGGTGGTCACACAAAATATTGGGACTTTGGGCACAATTTGTCCATTTTCACTTAGGAGTTTACTCACTTTTATTGTCAGTGGTGTAGACATTGATGACTGTGTGTTGTGTTATTTTGAGGTCACATTAACTTTACACTGTTTTACAAGTTGTGCACTGACTACTTTACATGACATCAAAGTGTCCTATCTTCAATGTTGTCTCATGAAAAAATATAATACAATATACACAAAAATGTGAGGGGTGTATTCACCTTTGTGAGATACTGTATATACAGTGCCTTACGAATGTATTTGGCCCCCTTGAACTTTTCAAACTTTTGCCACATTTCAGGCTTCAAACATAAAGATATAAAATTTTAATTTTTTTGTGAAGAATCAACAACAAGTGGGACACAATTGTGAAGTGTAACAAAATTTATTGGATATTTTAAACTTTTTAAAAAAAAAAACCCAAAAAAACTGAAAAGTGGGGCGTGCAATATTATTCGTCCCCTTTACTTTCAGTGCAGCAAACTCACTCCAGAAGTTCAGTGAGGATCTCTGAATGATCCAATGTTGTCCTAAATGACTGATGATTATAAATATAATCCACCTGTGGTGTAATCAAGTCTCCGTATAAATGCACCTGCTTGTGATAGTCTCAGGGTTCTGTTGGCAGAGAGCATCATGAAGACCAAGGAACACACCAGGCAGGTCCGTGATACTGTTCTGGAGAAGTTTAAAGCCAGATTTGGATACAAAAAGATTTCCCAAATTTTAAACATCCCAAGGAGCACTGTTCAATCGATCATATTGAAATGGAATGATTATCAGAGCACAGCAAATCTACCAAGACCCGGCCGTCCATCTAAACTTTCTTCTCAAACAAGGAGAAGACTGATCAGAGATGCAGCCAAGAGGCCCATAAACACTCTGGATGAACTGCAGAGATCTACAGCTGAGGTGGGAGAGTCCATAGGACAACAATCAGTCGTACACTGCACAAATCTGGCCTTTATGGAAGAGTGGCAAGAAGAAGCCATTTCTCAGAGATATCCATAAAAATTCTTGTTTAAAGTTTGCCACAAGCCACCTGGGAGACACCAGACATGTGGAAGAAGGGGCTCTGCTCAGATGAAACCAAAATCCACCTTTTTGGCCACAATGCAAAATGATATGTTTGGCGTAAAAGCAACACAGCTCATCACCCAGAACACACCATCCCCACTGTCACACATGGTGGGGGCTGCATCATGGTTTGGGCTTTTCTTCAGCAAGGACGAGGAAGATGGTTAAAATTGATGGGAAGATGGATGGAGCCAAATACAGGACCATTCTGGAAGAAAACCTGTTGGAGTCTGCAAAAGACCTGAGACTGGGACGGAGATTTATCTTCCAACAAGTACAACCGACAGCGTACAGGCGCTACCTTGGCCCGAGCGCTGTCGGCAATCTCCTCACCTGTATGCGACTCCTCCGGAGCGCATACAAGAGAAGAGAAACCACTGCGGAGCAGAGAGCGAGCACTCCGTGCTCCGCAGTGATCTCCGGACGGCCACAAACTCGTGGCTGTCCAGTGTTTCCGGCACAGGCAGCGTGTGTCATCACGATGCGTGTGCAGCCTGATGACATTACCCGCTCTGTGCCAAGAAGACGGAGCGGAGCGCCCGGGATGCGGAGCGGCGTGGGATCGAGGTAAGTGTTTATTTTTTGTTTTTAAAACCCTGCCTATACCTGCCTATAACCGGCGAAGGGGGACATATAACTACCTATAGCCTGTCTATGAGCTCCTATACCTGCCTATAACCAGACTAGGGGGAGTTATACCTGCCTATAGCCTTCCTATGGGGGCATATACCTGCCTATAACCAGACTAGGAGGAGTTATACCTGCCTAGGGGGGCATATACCTGCCTATACCCTGCCTATGGGGGCATCTACCTGCCTATAACCAGCCTAGGGGGAGTTATACCTGCCTATAGCCTGCCGATGGGGGCAAATACCGGCCTATAACCTGCCTATGGGGGCATATAACTGCCTATAACCTGTCTATGGGGCATATATTTGCCTATAATCTGCCTAGGGGGACCTATAATTGCCTATAGCCTGCCTATGAGGACCTATACCTGCCTATGGGGGAATATACCTGCCTATAACCTGCCTATGAGGACCTATACCTTCCTATAAACTGCCTATGGGGGCAATTACCTGCCTATAATTTTCCTATGGGGGCAATTACCTGCCTATGAGGACATATACCTACCTAAAACCTACCTATGGGCACATATAGCTGCCTATACCAGCCTATAACCTGCCTATGGGGAACATATACCTGTTTATGGGGGACATATACCCGGCTATGGGGGACATTAAACTGCCTATAAATGCCTATATCGGTCTATGGGGGACATTAAACTGCCTATACTTGCCTATGAGGGACGTTAAACTGCCTATACCTGCTTATACCTGCCTATGAGGGACATTAAACTGCCTATACCAGCCTATGAGGGACATTAAACTGCCTATGTAATTTTATTGGTATCCATTTTTATTTTTGAAATTTACCAGTAGCTGCTGCATTTCTGCTGCATTTTCCACCCTAGGCTTATATTCGAGTCAATAAGCTTTCCCGTTTTTTTTGTGGCAAAAGCAGGTGCCTCGGCTTATACTTGGTTCGGCTTATACTCGAGTATATACGGTATTAACTTAAGGGGGCTGAATAATTTGTCACGCCCCACTTCTCAGTTTTTTATTTTTTTTACAAAAGTTTAAAATATCCAATAAATTTCAATCCACTTCACAATTGTTTCCCACCTGTTTTTGATTCTTCACAAAAAAAATAAAATGTTATATCTTTTTGTTTGAAGCCTGAAATGTGGCAAAAGGTTGAAAAGTTCAAGGGGGCCGAATACTTTCGCAAGGCACTATATACAGAAAAAGCATTTCTTAAACAGATAATCATTTCAGAATTATTTTTTGTATTCTCATATTTAGGCGCGCTTCTAATCCCCACTTTAAATTGAACACTCATTATGTGCCGCTCATACTGTGAGACAGCAAATTTTTTCTCTAGAGGTTTCCACTTGGATTCAGCCCCACTGATCGGCATCAGCAACTTTCCTGTTTTGACAATTCTTCTGGGCGGGTGGAGTTGTGCTCTTTATTTTGCTATGAGTAGGTATGTTTTCACTTGATGAACGCCAGTAGAGGATATTGCTTTTATTTGCGCTGTGCTGCTTTACCTTCTTGCATCTGTTAGGCCTCGTTCACACGGCTTATTGATAGTTTATTGATGCAAATCTATTACCTAAATGAAAAAGAGGGATATTTATAGAGCTTAGAGTGACAAGAGTTAAACATAGGGACTGTTCTTCCAAAATAGAGACACTTGGGAGGTATGGTTTAATGATGTGTATCGCATGAACCCCAATTACTAGTGATGCAGAAGCAACGCAGACCCCAGGATGCCGGGGATCAGGGCTGTGCTGGGACAGAAATCTTCTATGCAGCAATTTTCAGTTGGATGAGTTGATTGGTTCTGGGGCTGAGATGTGCTGCCCTATGGAGGCCTGAGGGGGTAATGCACCCAGGATTCCCAGCCAGAGCCCTGGATCAAATGAAAGGAACAATCTGCCCCCCATCTGTCCTGTGCGGGAGGGGGGTAGGAGCAGGGTGAAGGGGTAGATGTAATCAGGGGCCCGCCCCATGCAGACTCCGCTCTTCTGTCTGACCCCCCCATTGGCCCCAGTGTTTCCATTGCACTCACAGAGAAATACAGTTTTGTTTGCCACCACTAGATGTCAGCACTGGCAGGCGCTATTGTCAGCACCCGCTGCTGGTATCATAGGAGAGTAATCCTATTGTGAGTGGCGCTGCCAGCATGAAGTAAATGTGTAAGTACCTTGCTCCGTCCCCCGCTCCTTTGGGGTTTCTATAGAAACGCCCCGTGCATGGCCTGGCACTCACCTGTTGCTATGGCAACGCCAAAATTTCTCTCTCCTCCTGATTGCCCCCAGTAGGGAGATTCGCGGCTCTCGCGGCATCTTCTGTGTCAGCTCCGGACACCGGCCGCACAAAGGAACCGTGAGTGACCTGCGCCGGCTCTGTGTGTGTGACTGGGGTAGAGCGAGCAGCCTCCTGTGCCTCATCCCCTGCAGCCTCCTGTGCCTCCCCCCCCTGCAGCCTCCTGTGCCTCCCCCCCTGCAGCCTCCTGTGCCCCACCCTGCAGCCTCCTGTGCCTCCCCCCCTGTCCCCCCCTGGGCCCAGCCCCTGCAGCCTCCTGTGCCTCCCCCCCTTTCATCCTCCTGTTTCCTCCCCCCCGGCAGCCTCCTGTGCCTCCCCCCTGCAGCCTCCTGTGCCTCCCCCTGCAGCCTCCTGTGCCTCCCCTGCAGCCTCCTGTTCCCCATACCCTGCAGCCTCCTTTCCTCCCCCCTGCAGCCTCCTGTGCCCCATCCCTTGCTTCACTCCTGTGCCCCTCTCCCTGCAAACCTCCTGTGCCTCATCCCCTGCAGCCTCCTGTGCCTCCCCCCGGCAGCCCCCCTCCTGTGGCCTCCCTGCACCCCCCCGCAGCCTCCTGTGCCCCTCACCCTCCCCCTGCCCCGCCCTCCTGTCCCCCTCCTCTGCAGCCTCCCGTGCCTCCCCCCTGCAGCCTCCTGTGCCACATCCCCTGCAGCCCCCTGTTTGCCTCCTTCCTCCCTGCAGCCTCCTGTGCCTCATCTCCTGTGCCTCCCCCCCCTGCAGCCTCCTGTGCCACCCCCTGCAGCCTCCTGTGCCCCCCCCTGCAGCCTCCTGCCTCCCCCAGCCTCTTGCTCCCCCAGCCTCCTGTGCCTCACCCCCGCAGCCTCAATAAATGCCTGCCCTCCCCCCTGCAAACCTCCTGTGCCCCTCCCCGCGGGCCCCCTGTGCCCCCTCCCCCTGCAGCCTCCTGTGCCCATCCCCTGCAGCCCCCCTGTGCCCCATCCCCCGCAGCCGGCCTCCCTGGCCTCCCCCCCCCTGCAGCCTCCTGTGCCTCATCCCCTGCAGCCTCCTGTGCCGAATACACTGCCATGCCCTGTGCCTCCCCCCCTGCAGCCTCCTGTGCCTCCCCCCTGCAGCCTCCTGTGCCTCATCCCCTGCAGCCTCCTGTGCCTCCCCCCTGCAGCCTCCTGTGCCTCCCCCCCTGCAGCCTCCTGTGCCTTCCCCTGCAGCCTCCTGTGCCTCCCCCTGCAGCCTCCTGTGCCCCATCCCCTGCAGCCTCCTGTGCCCCCCCTGCAGCCTCCTGTGCCCCCCGCAGCCTCCTGTTCCCCATACCCTGCAGCCTCCTGTGCTCCCCCTGCAGCCTCCTGTGCCCCTCCCTGCAGCCTCCCCCCTGGCCTCCTTCCTCCTGCAGGCTCCTGTGCCTCCCCCGCAGCCTCCTGTGCCTTCCCCTGCAGCCTCCTGTGCCCCATCCCCTGCAGCCTCCTGTGCCTCCCCCCTGCAGCCCCTGTGCCATTTCCCTTCCTCCCTGCAGCCTCCTGTGCCCCATCCTCTGCAGCCTCCTGTGCCTCCCCCCTGCAGCCTCCTGTGCCTCCCCCCTGCAGCGTGCTGTGCCTCCCCCTGCAGCCTCCTGTGCCCCATACCCTGCAGCCTCCTGTGCCTCATCCCTGCAGCCTCCTGTGCCCCATACCCTGCAGCCTCCTGTGCCTCCTCCCCTGCAGCCTCCTGTGCCACCTCCCCTGCAGCCTCCTGTGCCTCCCCCTGCAGCCTCCTGTTTCCTCATCCCCTGAGCCCCCTGTGCCTCACCCCCTGCAGCCTCCTGTGCCCCCATACCTGCAACCCTACCTGTCCCTCCCCACCCCTTTCCCCCCGCAGCCTCCTGTGCCTCATCCCCTGCAGCCTCCTGTGCCTCACCCCCTGCAGCCTCCTGTGCCCCATAACCTGCAGCCTCCTGTGCCTCATCCCCTGCAGCCTCCTGTGCCTCATCCCCTGCAGCCTCCTGTGTCGAATACACTGCCATGCCCTGTGCCTCATACCCTGCAGCCTCCTGTGCCTCCCCCTGCAGCCTCCTGTGCCCCATCCCCTGTAGCCTCCTGTGCCTCCCCCCTGCAGCCTCCTGTGCCTCATCCCCTGCAGCCTCCTGTGCCCCACCCTGCAGCCTCCTGTGCCATACCCCCGCACCCTCCTGTGCCTCCCCCTCCAGCCTCCTGTGCCTCCCCCCTGCAGCCTCCGTGCCTCCCCCCTGCACCTGGCCTCCCTCCCCCTTGCCTCTCCCTGCAGCCTCCTGTGCCCCATTACCCTGCTGGGCCCCCCCTGGCCTCTGCCCTCCCTGCAGCCTCTGTGCCTCCCCTACCTCGAGCCTACCTTGTCGCCCATACCCTGCAGCCTCCTGTGCCTCCCCCTGCAGCCTCCTGTGCCACATCACCTGTAGCCTCCTGTTCCACATACCCTGCTTGATCCTGTGCTTCCACCCCCTGCAGCCTCCTGTGCCCCATACCCTGCAGCCTCCTGTGCCTCCCCGAGCTCCTGTGCCTCCCCTGCAGCCTCCTGTCCTCCCCCTGCGCCCTGTGCCTCCCCCCTGCAGCCCTGTGCCTCCCCTGCAGCCTCCTGTGCCTCCCCCCCTGCAGCCTCCTGTGCCCCATCCCCTGCAGCCTCCTGTGCCCCATCCCCTGCAGCCTCCTGTGCCCCATACCCTGCAGCCTCCTGTGCCCCATCCCCTGCAGCCTCCTGTGCCTCCCCCCCTGCAGCCTCCTGTGCCTCATCCCCTGCAGCCTCCTGTGCCTCCCCCCTGCAGCCTCCTGTGCCTCCCCCCTGCAGCCTCCTGTGCCCCATCCCCTGCAGCCTCCTGTGCCTCATCCCCTGCAGCCTCCTGTGCCTCCCCCTGCAGCCTCCTGTGCCCCATACCCTGCAGCCTCCTGTGCCTCATCCCCTGCAGCCTCCTGTGCCCCATCCCCACCCTGCACCCCCACCTCCTGTGCCTCATCCCCTGCAGCCTCCTGTGCCTCATCCCCTGCAGCCTCCTGTGCCTCATCCCCTGCAGCCTCCTGTGCCCCATACCCTGCAGCCTCCTGTGCCTCCCCCCTGCAGCCTCCTGTGCCTCATCCCCTGCAGCCTCCTGTGCCTCCCCCTGCAGCCTCCTGTGCCCATCCCCCGCAGCCTCTGTTCCCCATACCCTGCAGCCTCCTGGCTCCCCCTGCAGCCTCCTGTGCCCCCTACCCTGCAGCCTCCTGTGCCTCCCCCCTGCAGCCTCCTGTGCCTCCCCCCCTGCAGCCTCCTGTGCCTCCCCCTGCAGCCTCCTGTGCCTCCCCCCTGCAGCCTCCTGTGCCTCATCCCCTGCAGCCTCCTGTGCCTCCCCCCTGCAGCCTCCTGTGCCTCATCCCCTGCAGCCTCCTGTGCCTCAACCCCTGCAGCCTCCTGGGCCTCCCCCGGCAGCCTCCTGTGCCTCCCCCTGCAGCCTCCTGTGCCTCATCCCCTGCAGCCTCCTGGGCCTCCCCCCCTGCAGCCTCCTGTGCCCCATCCCCTGCAGCCTCCTGTGCCTCATCCTCTGCAGCCTCCTGTGCCTCCCCCTGCAGCCTCCTGTGCCTCATCCTCTGCAGGCTCCTGTGCCTCCCCCCCTGCAGCCTCCTGTGCCTCATCCCCTACAGCCTCCTGTGTCCTCCCCCCTGCAGCCTCCGGTGCCTCCCCCCTGCAGCTCCCGTTGCCTCCCCCTGCAGCCTCCTTGTGCCTCCCCCCCTGCAGCCTCCTGTGCCACCCCCACTGCAGCCTCCTGTACCACCCCCCAGCAGCCTCCTGTGCCTCATCCCCGACAGCCTCCTGTGCCCCATACACTGCCATGCCCTGTGCCTCATCCTCTGCAGCCTCCTGTGCCTCATCCTCTGCAGCCTCCTGTGCCTCTTCCCTGCAGCCTCCGTGCCTATCCCTGCAGGCTCCTGTGCCTCATTCCCCTGCAGCCTTTCCCGTTGCCTCCCCCTTGGCAGCCTCCTTTTGCCTCATCCTCTGCAGCCTCCTGTGCCTCATTCTCCTGTGCCTCCCCCCTGCAGCCTCCTGTGCCTCATCCCCTGCAGCCTCCTGTGCCTCATCCCCTGCAGCCTCCTGTGCCTCATCCCCTGCAGCCTCCTGTGCCTCATCCCCTGCAGCTGTGTCTCATCCCCTGCAGCCTCCAGTGCCTCATCCCCTGCAGGCGCCTGTGTCTCATCCCCTGCAGCCTCCGGTGCCTCATCCCCTGCAGCCGCCTGTGCCTCATCCTCTTCAGCCTCCTGTGCCTCATACCCTGTCATGTCCTGTGCCTCATCCCCTGCAGCCTCCTGTGCCCCATACCCTGCAGCCTCCTGTGCCTCATTCTCTGCAGCCTCCTGTGCCTCATCCTCTGTCCTGTGCACAATACCCTGCAATGTTCTGTGCCTCACACCCTGCCATGTCCTGTGCCTCATCCCCTGCAGCCTCCTGTGCCCCATCCTCTGCAGCCTCCTGTGCCTCCCCCTGCAGCCTCCTGTGCCCCATACACTGCCATGTCCTGTGCCCCATACACTGCCATGTCCTGTGCCCTATACCCTGCCATGTCCTGTGCCCCATACTCTGCCATGTCCTGTGCCCCATACTCTGCCATGTCCTGTGCCCTATACCCTGCCATGTCCTGTGCCCTATACCCTGCCATGTCCTGTGCCCCATACGCTGCCAAGTCCTGTGCCCTATACTCTGGCATGTCTTTTGCCCATTTCCCTGCATGTCTGTACCTTACCCTGCCATGTCCCTTTTGCCCCATACCCTTTTCCATGTCCTGTACCCCTACTCCTGCCATTGTCCTGTGCCCTATACCCTGCCATGTCTTGTGCCCCATACCCTGCCTGCTCCTGTGCCCCATACTCTGCCATGTCCTGTGCCCCAACTCGTGCCTATGTCCTGTACCCTATACTCTGCCCTGTCCTGTGCCTATACCCTGCCAGTCCCCGTGGCCCCATACTCTGCCATGTTCTGTGCCCTATACCCTGCCATGTCTTGTGCCCCATACCCTGCCATGTCCTGTGCCCGAGACTCTGCCATGTCCTGTGCCCTATACCCTGCCATGTCCTGTGCCCTATACTCTGCCATGTCCTGTGCCCTATACCCTGCCATGTCTTGTGCCCCATACCCTGCCATGTCCTGTGCCCCATACTCTGCCATGTCCTGTGCCCTATACCCTGCCATGTCCTGTGCCCCATACTCTGCCATGTTCTGTACCCTATACTCTGCCATGTCCTGTGCCCTATACTCTGCCATGTCCTGTGCCCTATACTCTGCCATGTCCTGTGCCCTATACCCTGCCATGTCTTGTGCCCTATACTCTGCCATGTCCTGTGCCCTATACCCTGCCATGTCTTGTGCCCCATACCCTGCCATGTCCTGTACCCTATACTCTGCCATGTCCTGTGCCCTATACTCTGCCATGTCCTGTGCCCTATACCCTGCCATGTCCTGTGCCCCATACCCTGCCATGTCCTGTGCCCCATACCCTGCCATGTCCTGTGCCCTATACCCTGCCATGTCCTGTGCCCTATACCCTGCCATGTCCTGTACCCTAAACTCTGCCATGTCCTGTTCCCTATACTCTCCCATGTCCTGTGCCCCATACCCTGCCATGTCCTGTGCCCTATACCCTGCCATGTCCTGTGCCCCATACCTGCCATGTCCTGTGCCCCATGCAGCCCTGTCCCATGCCTGCCTGTCCTGTGCCCTATACTCTGTCATGTCCTGTGCCCTATACCCTGCCATGTCCTGTGCCCCATACTCTGCCATGTACTGTGCCCCATACACTGCCATGTCCGTCCCTATCCTGCCATGTCCTGTTCCCTATCCTCTGCCATGTCCTGTGCCCTATACTCTGCCATGTCCTGTGCCCTATACCCTGCCATGTCTTGTGCCCCATACCCTGCCATGTCCTGTACCCTATACTCTGCCATGTCCTGTGCCCCATACCCTGCCATGTCCTGTGCCCTATACCCTGCCATGTCCTGTGCCCTATACTCTGCCATGTCCTGTGCCCTATACCCTGCCATGTCTTGTGCCCTATACCCTGCCATGTCCTGTGCCCAATACCCTGCCATGTCCTGTGCCCCATACCCTGCCATGTCCTGTGCCCTATACCCTGCCATGTCCTGTGCCCCATACTCTGCCATGTCCTGTGCCCCATACCCTGCCATGTCCTGTGCCCCATACTCTGCCATGTCCTGTGCCCTATACTCTGCCATGTCCTGTGCCCTATACCCTGCCATGTCCTGTGCCCCATACCCTGCCATGTCCTGTGCCCTATACCCTGCCATGTCCTGTGCCCTATACCCTGCCATGTCCTGTGCCCTATACTCTGCCATGTCCTGTAAATCTGTTAATGATCTGTATCGTATGGATCCTAATACTGTGCTGATGCATTTCAGAGACAATGCAGGAAACCCCCGGATGCCGCCTGCTGTGTATTTTCTGTTGTGTAGACGAGGCTAATGTGTGACCCCAGGAGCCTCTCCGGCAGACGTCCTATTACTTAGGCCAGGTCCACATACACTGCTCACAAAACGTTCTGGATATTTGGCTTTCGGGTGAAGTTTATGGATAATGTAAGATTTCCCGCTGCAGCGATATTTTGTCCTGAAGCCATTGAAGTTGTAGCAGCAATGGGGATTGTCCCATCACAAACCATTTACTGAAACAGAAGCCAAAAACAGTGCAGGGTATCAAAAATGTCACTGTCCCCATAAGGTGTCCTTGAGCATCAATTACAGCTTGACAGCGATGTCTCCTGCTCTCCACATGTTATTGACTGCTGAGGCCTGGCTCCCACTGATCTTGAATGGGTTTTCTAGAGGGTTCAGGTCTGGAGAAAGTGCAGCCGCTCCATGTGAGGTCCCCCAGTCTCCAACAGCCGTTCCCCAATGATGCGACCTCGATGAGCTGGAGCTTTGTCGTCCATGAGGATGATATTATCCCTGTGTGGTTCATGCAGAGGTACAATGACTGGATTACTGATGTTATTCATGTAGAAGAGGCGTCACTACTATTCACAAAGTGCAGGGCAGCTCTGTATTCACTAGACACCTGCCCACACTAACACCACCACCACCAAAGGCTCATCTGGTGACAACTGGGGCTGATGAATAGTTCTCTGCTTGACATCTCCAGCATCGTTGGCGGCCATCATTTCTGCTCAGAGTGAATCGAATTTCATCACTGGTCCTTCATCCAGCGTAGAAACTCCCTGGCCAAGCAAGACAATGATGCCAGTACCTGGTAGTGTGGTCAGGACGTATAGAATGCAGACCAGGCTGATGTAAACGGCTACGAATGGTCTGACGTGACACTTGGTCGCCTCTCACCTCCCATAAACGTGCCTGGAGTTATGTTACATTCATCATCCGGGTCCACAGGCATTGCTTACAGTGAAGCGGTCATAAGTGTGTGATGGAGTCAAAGGACGGCCACTTCTTTGACTCTTCCAGTCTCTCTGTAACTCTGTTACAACCTGCTGATGACAATCTCTGACACTGTAAGCTCAGTGGCCACTTCCGTCTGTGAGTATCCTGTTTGAAGCCTCACAGAGGTGCTGTTGATCAATTTTAAGGTGTTGTCTTGGTTTCATGATGTTAAAATGTGAATATCATGATGAGGAGGACTATTTAAATCCCAATTCAAATTGATCCCCTAAATTTATTGGGCAATTCAGGGATCAAACACCTGTTGTGAATTTTGCCATTAAGCCCATTGTTAGAGATCAGCAAATTGTGCAAAAAGTGCTGAAACATTGAACAGTTGAACATGTGCATCTAAAGTCAAGAGATGGGCTCATTTAGTGCATTTAACAAAATTTTCTACACATTTTATGTTCATCCTGACATTTCAACCAAAAGCCAAATATCCCTAACTTGTTGTGAGTATTAAAGATCCTGTGGGGGGGGGGGGGAAAAGGGGGGCGGGGTAAAGGGGGTAGATGGGATCAGGGGCTTGTCCCATGCAGACCCCTCCTGTGTGACCCCCGCACTCCTCATTGGCCCCAGTGTTTCATTGCACCCCAAGAAATAAGTTTTTGTTTCCCACCCCTGATGTCACACGGGCGGCCCTTTTGCTCCCCCCGCTGCTGGTACATGGGAGAGTAATCCCATTGTGGGGCGCTGCCAGCATGAAAAAATGTGTAAGTACCTTGCTCCTCCCCCCCCCTTTTGGGGTTTCTATAGAAACGCCCGGCAGGGCCGGGGCCTCCCCTGTGCTATGGAACGCCAAAATTTTTCTCCCCCCTCCGATTGCCCCCAAGGGAGATTCGCGGCCTCGCGGCACTTCGTGTCAGTCCGGACACCGGCCGCACAAAGCCGTGGTACCGCCGCCTCCCGTGGGTTTGGCTTTGGGTCGGGAGCCTCCTGTTCCTCATCCCCCCGCAGCCTCCTGGCCCCCCCTGCGTCCTGGCCCCCCCCTGCGCCCCCCTGTCCCATCCCCCGCAGCCTCCGTGCCCCCCCCGCGCCTCCTGTGCCCCATCCCTGCAGCCTCCTGTGCCCATACACGCAGTCCTGTGCCTCCCCCTGCCAAGTGTGCCATCCCTCAGCCTCCCCCTGCCCTTTTACCTGCCTGTCCTGTGCCTCAACCCCGACCCCTGTTCCCCATACACTGCCATGCCTGGTCTCATCCCCCCGCAGCCCCTGTCCCCCTCATGATGTCGTTCCTACCCCCTTTTCCCCTGTGCCACATACACTGCCATGTCCTGTGCCTCATACCCTGCCATGTCCTGTGCCTCACCCCCTGCAGCCTCCTGTGCCCCATGCACTGCCATTTGCCCAATATCCTGCAATGTTCATGCCCTCATACCCTTACCTTTATTCCCCATTTTGCCATGTCCCGTGCCCCCCCAGTCAGATGTGTAACCAGGACTGGGCCCTACCACAATTTCCCAGTCCCCTAAGGGTAAATTTTAAATGAAGGATTTTAACTAGGAATTCAACGGAAATTCTGCATAGGATTCCTTGTCAAAATCCTCAAGTAATCTGAAAGCCACTTCAGCGCAGATTTTCCACACAATTGATTTCAAATCTAACCCCTGTGAGAGATAAGTAATCTGTGATAAAATTTAAAGGATGGGAAGGGAAAAGGGAGAGAACTGAGCTTTGTGTAAATTTGGGTTTTATATGATGGGAGGAAGAAGCTGAGCTTGTGATATAAGGGTTATATGATGGGAGAGAAGTGAGCTCTGTGAATATAGGGTTATTGATAGAGGGGAAAAATGAGCCAGTGATTATGGGGTTTTTGTTTAAAAGAGAAGTGACTCTGTGATATATAGGGTTAAAGATAGGGAGGAAATGAGCTTGGTTATTAGGGTTATGAATAGGAGAGAACTGATTTTTGATATATAGAGGGTATATGATAGAGGAGGAAAGAATCTTGAATTTTGGGTTTTTATGATAGAGGGAAAAAAAGAAGCTGAGCTCTGTGAAAATAGGGGTTTATGATAGAGGAGAGAAGTGAGCTCTGTGATATTAAGGTTATGTGGGTAGAGGGGGGAAGATGAGTCTGGATAGTAGGGTTATATGAAGAGGGGTGATCCCGATATATACGTTAATGATAGAGGAAGAAGCGACTCTGTGAATAAAGGGTTATATTATAAGGGGGAGAAACTGAGCTCGTGAAAATAGGTTATATAAAGGAGAGAAGCGAGCTCTTATATTAGGTGTTTATAAAGAGGAGCTGAGCTCTTATATTATATATATATAATATATATAATAAAATTATTATAGTTTATGATAGAGGGAGAAGCGACCTTTGTAAAAAATAGGGGTTTTATGATGAGGAGAAAGGAGCCTGTGATATATTTATAGGTTATAAAGAAAAGGGGAGAGAAAACCTTTGGATTTTTTAAAAAATTTGGTTATAATGATAAAGAAGAAATGCTCTGTGATATGTGGTTTTTTATAAAAATTTGGGGAGTCAAAAAATATATATAGGGTTATATGATAGAGGAGAGAAGCTGACCTTTGTATATTTAGGGTTATATGATAGAGGAGAGAAGCTGAGCTCTGTGATATATATGGTTATATGATAAAGTAGAGAAGATGAGCTCTGTGATATAGGGTTATATGATTTGTAGCAGAATTGCTGAGTAAAAAGCAGAGAGGTTTCTTACTGAGAGGTTCGGCAGCATCTGGCCTTTTAAGACAGCTCTGAAGTCGAGCCAAGTGGGCACCTGGCAGCATGATAGATCACTATGTTAACAGTGGTGTCAAATTAACTGCTTCTGGGCTGGGAGAGTCCACTGTGCAGGGGGAAGCCAAGAAGTCTACATCATAAGCACACTGATAAACTCTGGGCTGCTCTTTCTGTGCTGGATATTATAACACCAGCAGCACTGTAATATAGATGCCTGTGTTCTATAGAGAAGGAGTCTGGAAGCAACATATAATCTCTGTCACACTATGTCCTCAGTGTGCTGTGCCTGCTGCAGTGTATGTAGTGAGAGACTCAGATTACCCTTTACAAGCAGCTATATCCTCAGCTCTCCCTACACAATTGGTATCTCCAAACAGAATTAATCCTGCTACATAAAGAGCTCTGCTAAGAAAGTGAAACTAAAACTTGCCCCCTGTAATACTGAGATAAACCCTCTGCATTGCTAATGACATGTATTGGGAAAAAAAGTCTTATAATTTCCTCTGCTATTATATCTTGTGTTTGTGTGGAGGTGATAGGTGCTCTTTAAAGCTATTTAGAACTTGCCTGTCAGCGCCAACGTTCATACATGTTGCCCTAGGTTTACACTGTTTAAGAATTAGACTCTATATGAAAACTGTCTAGCAGTAAGACTGTGTTTGTTGCCCATGGCAACCAGTCGGAGCTCAGAGCAACCAATCAGAGCTCAGCTTTCATTTCATATAGTGCTCTGAAAAAAATAAAAGCCGAGCACTGGTTGCCATGGGCAACAAACACAGTCTTACTGCTAGACAGTTTCTATACATCAGGCCCAGTGTTGGTAAATCTGCCCCATTGTATGTAGGCTGGTGGGTTTTACATGCTATGGCTGCTTTTGGGTCCCAGTCCCGCCCTGCTTGTATATATGGACAGCTGGGATGGTAACAGTGTGGCTCCTGTATATTGGAGTCAGTAATAGCAGCCCCATTCCTCCTCTCATCCAGTCATCCAGAACTTTCCGCTCCAGCGCTTGCTTCTTATTTGCTATTTATGTTTGTTAATTATTTGCAGGTACAATCAGTGCACGGCTCACTTTCAGCAATGGCGACACCGGCAGCGGTCAACCCCAGTGGTGAGTGCTCGTCTCTTGTTGGAATTCTGCTGTATTGTAATCATTAATAAGGTTTCTATTCTGGAAAGTTTGTATTTTGGTGTAAGGTTTCTTCCTTCTTTCATGTTTTACCTTAGTAGATGCTTGGAAATGATCTTTTTGTAGTTTACAATTTGTCACTATTCTTTGTAATATAGATCTACTTTCTATTGACTGATTTTCTATGAGATTGTTGTGTCTATACATAGCAGCCGATCACAACAATTAGGCTATGTTCACACAGCTTATTTTGGGACGGATTTCGTTCCGTAATTCGCGCAGTACGGCGCGAATTACGGGTGAAATCCGTCCCAGTCACTACGGTAATCCACAGTTATAGAGAACTATGGATTCCGTCTCCTCCCCCCGCTTGCGAAATACGTGGATAATGAGTGTCTATGGGGCCGGCGAGCTGCCGGCCCCCGCTCTGCCCCCGCTGCACGGCACACGGCGTAATTGCGAAATCTGTTCCCACAATTACGCCGGCAATAAGCCGTTTGAACATAGCCTTAGACTTGCAGTGTAGACCATGGGGGTAGGAAGATGGGTCCTACTAGATAATGCAGCTAAAGTGCATTTACTAACTGTGGACACCCGTATTCTCCTACAACGCAGCTCCACAATTAGCCTAAAGTATTCCCTATAAGGGCAGAGCTTAAGCGTATGTTAACACGGTGTATTGCGGCACGTTTGGTAGGTGCCTCAATACGGCGGGTATTTTGGAGCAACAGCTGACTCAATTCAACTACAACCCCATCACTTTCCCCCCCCCCCCCCCCCCCCCCCCCCCCCCCCCCTCTCCCCCCCCCCCCCCCCCCCTGGCCCCCCCCCCCCCCCCCGCTGCCCCCCCCCCCCCCCCCCCCCCCCACCCCCCCACTACCGCCCACCCCGCCCCCCCCAACCCCCCCCTTACTTCCCCCCTCCCCCCCCCCCCTCCCCCCCCCCCCCCCCCCCCCCCCCCCCCCCAGTGGCACATATTCGCCACCGATGTTTATGTTATGTGCTGTAGCTCTAAAACTGTGATTGAAGAATACAGCTGGCTAAGGCCATATTTGAAGACGGCCCTGTGTCCGAGTGCCATTCCACTTACCAAAGTGGCGATGTGCTAGCTAAGAAACCCCGGGACAGTCCAAGATGGCGTTCAAGTGAGACGTCACAGTATGGAAAGAGTTTAACTTAAAACTTTCATTCGAAGTGTTGTTGAAGAGGGGCTTAGTTTTTTAGTCACTTAAAAGGATGTTCACATCTTGCACTTTGATGGCCTATCTATAGGGCCTTTGGGATCTGCACTTTTCTCGGGAATGAAAATCAAAAGTCTCCATTCAGAACAAAGAGTAAAAGTAAAAAAAAAGTAAAAGTCTTGCTTGCACATGGCTGCTTTCCATTCAGATTGGGGAGTTTCAGGGGCCCCTTCCCAAGATGTGCCATCAGAGTCAAAATGGGAAGACCCCTTTAATGAAAATAATCAATAGCTGTATAAAAAAAACTGCTCTAAAGGGGTTTTATCATTACAAACATTGATGGCACACTGATAGGATATTCCATCAATGTGTGATAGATGCAGGTCTTACCTTTGGGAACCACACCTGTCTCCACCCCCCACCTCGAAGCTGGACAAGTGACTGTACTTACATGGTTATTCTCTATTTAGGTTGCATTCGGCTGTACTTTGCCACTTCTCTATTCTGATGGGGCAGTTTTAGGCAGTGTCGGACTAGGGTGCCTGGGGCCCACAGGTGGAGTTGATTCTAGGGGACTGTGAATTGTGCTGAATATATGAGATGTAGGAGAGGACATCTCAGTTGGGGCTCACTGGCGTGTGTGTATACTACGGCCAAACCATTTGTTGTTTGAAGTTCATTCTAGGGCCCACTAGTTGAGCTACTTCCGGGCCCACTGGTGGAATTTATTTTAGGTGCCCACCCTACAGCTACTGTAGATGCCTCCTATACGTTGCCTCTTGTTTTTGCTTCTCTTTCTCAGCTTTTCTGTCTCTTTCAAGGATAGATTATATGCAGCTTAAAAAACAACTCCAGGTCCACCATGTTCAGGGGCCCACCGGAGGTTTCCCTTATTTTCCTGTGGGCCAGTCCAAGCCTGGTTTCAGGGGCCCATTCTGGAGATAGATGCAGGATCCCACTTCCTATTAATATGCCCTCAATGTCTGTGATGATAAAACCCCTTTAAAAAAGTGTGAATTCAGCCTGCGAGTGTAGAACTCCAGACCATACGCTATGACTGAACCTGTAGCTGGGTCCCATTACAATAAGGCCTCGTTCACACGGCTTATTTCGGAACGGATTTGCCGCCGTATTTACGATCGTAAATCCGTTCCGAAATCAGTCTGAAATAAGTTGCAGGCCATTTAACCCCTTAAGGACCCAGCCTGTTTTGACCTTCCTGACACAGCCCTATTTTTGAAATCTGGCATGTGTCACTTTATGTGAGAATAACTTTTTGACACTTTTACCTAGCCATGGGATCAGAGATTGTTTTCTCGTTGGACACATTGTGCTTTAAGTTAGTAAGAAATTTTATCCATTACAATTCCTTGTTTGTTTGTAAAAAATATCAAATTTCATGAAAATTTGGAAAAATTAGCGATTTGAAAGTTGCAAAATTCTGCGTGCAAGACAGATTATTATTTCCCCACAAAATAGTTTATAACTCAGCATTCTAACTTATGTCCCACTATAGGTTGGCATCATTTTTTAAATGTATTTTTTTTTTTTTCACGACATTAGGGGGCTTAGAAATTTAGGTAGTAATTTTCCCATTTTCAAGAAAATTTGCAATATACATTTTTTTTAGGGACCCATCAGTTCTGACGTGGCTTTGAGGGGCCTGCATTTAGATACCCCCATAAGTGCACAAACATTGAGAAACTAGACCCCTTAACGTATTTACAACACTATTTAGAAAGTTTGATAACCCTTTAGATATTTCAAAGAAAATTAAAGCAATGGAGGTGAAAATTTCTAAATTTCACTTTTTTTGCAATTTTCAATATTTATCCATTATTCACTGGAATACTGTAAATTGTGACAGGGAAATGCAACTTAATATCAATTCTTCCAGTCTGCCGTTTTTAGAGATATGCATATGTGGCCTAGTGCAGTATTGGCTTCAACCATAAGCCCCAGAATAGGAGGAGCTCCTACTATACTCTGGGGTCTCATTTTCACTACGATTTTATTTAGGCGCCATTCAGGTTTGGGGACCACCCTAAGGTGCTAAAATAAACTTAATAACACACACCATAAACTAGACCGGCATTTTGGAAACTACACCCCTTAAGGAATATATCCAGGGGTGCATTGAGTATATTAGACCCCACACGTGATTCACAATTTTTTTAGCATAAGGCTGTGAAAATTAAAAATACATTTTTTTCCATAATTTGCAATTTTAGCTTTAAATGTTTCATATATAAGGAATCCTGGAAAAAAAGAACCCCTAAAACTATGTTAAGCAATTTCTTCCAAGTTCGGCAATACCCTACATGTGGGTTGTTAAACTGCTGTTTGGGCCATTGAAGGGCGTATAAGGGAGGAGAGATATTTGGCTTATGGAACGCAGATTTTGGTGGGGCCATGTCGATTTGCAAAGCCACCAAAGTAGCAGAAAGGCGAAACCTCCAGAAGTCGCCCCATTTTAGATTCAACACCCCTCAGGATCTCATCTAGGGATGTATTCTGCACTTAGGCAAACAGGATGTTCCATAGTTTTTTTAGAATTGGGCAATGAAAATGGGGGGGAAAAAGGCAGTTCGGTTCATTGTTTTGAGTTTCAATTTTACAGCATTCGCCGTGCAGTGTTAAATGATGTGATAACTTTACTATGGGGGTCGGTACAATTACAAATGATATAGATTTATATAGTGTTTCTGTTTTATTTCTTTTACACAGTAGAATTACGTCTATAAAAAATTGCGTTTTTATGTTTGTCTATTATGACCAGCCATATCTTTTTTATTTTTGCTGGATGCTGAGCTGTGTATGGACTTGTTTTTGCGGGGGGGGGGGATGATTTGATTATGTTTTTATTGGTACCAATTATGCGGTGCATATGTTGCTAATGTTCACTTTTTTTTAGGTTTTTGTGAGTTGTTTTGAACAAAATACAGCCAATCTTGGTAGTGTTTTTATTTTTGTTATAGCGGTCACTGTACGGTATATATGGACTATGGTAGCTTTACTCAGCAGGTCAATACGTTTACACCGTAATTCAATTTGTATATTTTTTTTTGTTTTACTGCATTTTTACAATAAAAACACTTTTTATTCAACCAGGAAAATACGTTTTTGATCGCCATAGTCCGAGAGCCCATAAATTTTAAATTTTTCTGTGCTTGAAGCTGTGTAGGGCCTTGTTTTTTGGCAGGATGAGTTGACGTTTTTATTGTATCATTTTTGGGGGGGACAAGGGCTTTTTGATAGCTTTTAAATCCATTTTTTTGGAAGGCCAGGGTGAAGGAAAAAATACTGCAATAAATAGTAGTGTTTTTTTTTTTTATTTTTAACAGGGCTCACCGTGCCAGTATACGTGATAAGTTAGCTTTATCTTTGGGTCGCTACGTTTATGGCGATACCCTATTATTATAGTTTTTTAAGCGGAAGCACTTTAAAAAAAAAAAGAAAAGGGTTTTTCAGTGTGGTAAAACAATATTTATGCATCGCTATCTTCTGAGAGCTATACATTTTTCTCTTTTTTAACGTATACAGTGCTGTATGAGGAATTTTTTTTGCGGGATGAAATGACAGTTTTAATTTGTACAACTTTGGCGTTTATAGGATTTTTTTGATCGCCTTTTTATTCCATTTTATGTGCTGCGGGATGACAATAATCCTTAATTCCTGTGATTGTTTTTTTTTCGTGTTTTTTTTACTCGGCGTTCACCGTACGGGTTAATTACATGACAGATTTATAGGGCAGGGTCGCTACGCACGCGGCGATACCAAATATGGGTCTTTATTTAGTTTTGATCTTTTTTGGGGACGATTGGCGTTTGTAAAAGGGGAAAAGGGCGGTGTACGTATTGTTATTTTCTTTTTTGTGTTTGTGTTTTAAATGTTTTTCACTTTTTTTGTCACTTTTTCACGTAATTTGTTTACTGTTCCCCATAGGGATATGAATGAGAGATCTTTAGATCTTTCATTCAATTGGAATCAGTACATAGCTTGTTGCTATGATGTTCCTTGGTTAAATGTCAGGTCACGATTGCCAGGGCCATGCCCACAGGGAACGGGCCGGGCATCGTGACGTAACAGACAAACCCGGATGGCTTTCTCTGCCCGTGCTGTCTGCAGGAGGGCAGGAGAAAAACTGCAGGATCGAGCGATCTCCTCCTGCGTCCTCTCTTGTTATTGCGACCTTGATTCGTCGCGATAATTAAGGGGTTTAAACACACCCCCCAACCCCAGGGAGCGATCCGGGGTCGGGGCCGACGCTGCGGGATGGTCAGCTGGTGTATATCACCGATACAATATGCCATGACCACACCGCGCCGATCGAGCAAACTCTCCTTAGGAGTTCGCGCGATCTCAGGGACGTATCCATACGTCCAGGTGCGTTGAAACCCCAAACCACCTCGACGTATGGATACGGGCCAACGGTCGTGAAGGGGTTAATATTGGTTTTTAATGGAAATACGTGCCGTCGTTTCAGACGACATGTATTTCCTGCCGTATTGCCGCCGCGTATTTGCGGCGCAAAACGGCCGGAAATAACAATCGTGCATGTACAATTATAGGGCCAGGATTATCGCAACGTATTTAAACCATATAATAATGGGAGAATGTAAATCCGTCGTGTGACCCCTAATAGTCCACATAAGTGTCACTTTTTTCCACCTTATTTTAAACATCCCTACACCTTATTTCGGAAGGTATTTCCTGTCATATACATCGGCAATACGACGTAAATACGTTGTCATGTATGAATAAGCCGTGGTGAACATAGCCTAATGTACTCCTTATTAATACGCAGCACCAACATACTCCACAGCGCTTTACAATTCAGAGGGTAATCAGAGTAACAAACCAATTAACAATTTGAACAAGAGGCGGGAGGGCCTTGCACGCAGCACAGTGTACCCTTACACATCCAATCATAGTGGTCGAGATGTCGCTGTAACAGCTATACCGTCGAAAAAACAGCCCATGGACAGGAGTGGAGCTGTTTCAAGCTACTTTTTACATCTAAAACAACCCATTTAGAGAATTGTGGAGCATCTCAGGTTCCCAGTCATTGACCTGAAGATGTCACCGTCAGAAAAGCAGTCACGTAGAGCAGTCTGTCTATACGCTGCTTACAGATGAGACATGACAGCTGTGTCTGCAGCGCATTGACAGGATACATGCTGACATTCCCATCAGCACCTAAAGCTTACTGTTTACTGATGGCTCCTACAGAACAAGGATGTACAATCTAAAATCCTGTGGCGTTTACTGTGCTCACTTGAAGCCTATGTTACCTCCATTTATTTCTTTCCAAAAATAAGAGAGGGGAGGGAGGACAGAGAAAAGCATTTCCTGTGATTATACAGTTGAAATCAGAAGTTTACATACACTATATAAAAAGACACATATGCATGTTTTTCTCACTATCAGACATGAAATCAGAATAAACCTTTCCCGTTTTAGATCAATTAGGAACCAAAATTATTTAGATTGGCCAAATGCCAGAATAATGAAAGAAAGAGAATTTTTTTAAAGCATTTTTATTGCATACTATCTTCTGCTATACATGAAGCTCCACAAAAAGTTTACATACACTAGGATGAGTCTATGCCTGAGTGAGCTACAGAGTGTAAGACAATGCTATGAGACAGCCCCATATTGATTATGTCATGTCTTTGGAAGCTTCTCGATACATCGCCTTATTGGACACCTATATGCAGTTAACCAGGTACTAGGACACATCTGTGGATGTATTTGTAAATCACACAGAAACACAACTGCTTCTGTGTGTTAATCACATAATGCAGATTCAGTACCGGTAATGACAAAGAATCAGCAAAAATATCAGGAAAGAGATTGTGGACTTGTACATGTCTGCGTTCATCCTTGGGTACAATTTCAGAACCTGAAGATGCCTTGTCAATTGTACAAAACAAAATGAGTAAAACAAGATGGAATGTCAAGCAATCATACGATCAGGTAGGAGGAAGGGATCTGTGGTCTCAGAGATGGTATGTGCTTTGGTCGACATGTGCATATCGAACCAAGAAACAATAGCAAAAGACCATGTGTAAATGTTGGTGGAAGCAGGTAAGTTTGTGTCATTATCCACAGTGAACGAGTACTGTATCAACTTGGGCTGAAAGGTCACTCTGCCTGGAAGAGAAGAATTTATTCCAAAAAAACATTTAAAAAGACAGATTAAGTTTGCATATGTACAGGAACAAAGATCTACATTTTTCGGGAGACGTCATGTGTCTGACAAAACTAAAATTGAAAAATGTTTGGCCATAATGATCATCGTTACGTTTGGATGAAAAAAATGGAGAAGCTTGGAATCCTAAGAACAACATCCCAACTGTGAAACATGCGGGGTTGCATCATCATGTTGTGGGGTTGCTTTGCTGCAGCAGGGACTGGTACACTTCACAAAATAGACCTCATCATGAGGAAAGAAGATTATGTGCATTACTAAGCAACATTTAAGAATCAGCTAGGAAGGTAAAGATTGGGTGGAAATGGGTCTTCCAAATGGACAATGACCCGAAGCATACTGCCAAACTGGTTACAAAGTGGCTTAAGGATAACAAAGTCAATGTTTTGGAGTGGCCATCACAAAGCCCTGATCTCAATCTTATTGAAAATTTAGGGGGAAATCTGAAAAGGCAGGTATGAGCAAGGCGACCTACAAACATGGCTCAGTTACACCAGTTCTGTCAGGAGGGATGGGCCAAAATGTTTGACCCAAGTCATACAGTTTAAAGATAATGCTACCAAATACTAATGAAATGTATGTAAACTTTTTAATTTTGTAGAAAGTAGTAAAAATGCCTTAAAAAATTCGCTCTCCCTCTCATCGTTCTGGCATTTGGTAAATATAAATAATTTTGGAATCCTAATTGACCTAAAATGGGTAAGGATTATTCTTATTTCATGACAGATAGTGAGAAAAACATGCAGATGTGTATTTTTATATAGTGTATGTAAACTTCTGGTTTCAACTGTATCTGTTCTTTACTGAGGCAGGTCCTTTAACCTCCCCTCCCCCCTTTTTTTTTTTATTTTTTGCCTGTCCATCTTTTGGCCGTCTAGTTAATCTTTATAGGGAAAGTGTTGCATTGAGCATTAGTAAAATATCTGCAGTGAATATAATGTAATATAATCTGAAATGATCTGATTTTGCTTGTTAAAAAAAATTTTTGGGGCATATTTATAGCTCAATGGCTGGACTAGACTGAAGCCCAGAAGGCTGTCAAGCTTAGCCTATATTGCACATGGGAAAAATTAAAAAAAAACTGTAGTATCAGCAACCACCCCCCTCATGCATTGAGAGTGTATGAGTGATTGTCTTATTGGTATATTTGCATTTGTGCAATCTCATGCATTATACTGTGGCTTTTCTGCATGCTGGTGTGAACAGGTATTAAAATGTTCAGTTTTTTATCATCTAATTGTTCCCCTAGCAGTGGGGTATGTGAGCTGCTTCTCATGAATTAGCTGCACCTGTTAATTTTTTCCCCAGTAACATATAGTCTAGAGCTGCCTGCTACTGGGTTCAGTCTAGTCCAGCCATTGAGCTGTGAATATGCCCCAAAAATTGCTATTTTTTTTTAGTAAGTAATGTCCCATTTTTGTATGTTATTTTGCTTGTTACATTCAGAATTAAGCAAATTTCGCTTAGACGGAATTAAAAAAAAAGAGATTTTTTTTTCCTATCCAAGTTTTTGGATGACCTAAAATCTGTTTATAGACATAAGGTGAAAATCCCTCCCTACCACCTCCCACTGTGTTAAAATTAACCCATACTTACCTCTCCCATCATCACCGTTCCAGCGCTGCCAGAGCTCCAATATTCCCCTTAGTCCCTCACTGATGACATCACTTTCATAGATCACATGATGCTAGAAACCTATCTCTGGCCTCGGTAGTCACATGCTTACATGTACAGCATGTGACCACATAGATCAATGATTGGCTGAAGCATCATGTGATCCATGTATGTGATGTCATCAGTGAGGGACTGGGGGAACACTGGAGGTCTGGAACGGTGATGATGTGAGACGTAAGTATAGGTTAAGAAGGGTCAGTGATCTAGAGACTTTTTTCCCTAAGATGAGGACAATTGACTTCTACCTTATAGGGTTTTTTTTTTTTGCCTTCTTCTGGATCAACGCTGTAGGATAATAGGCTGAATTGTGCGGACACTTATCTTTCTTCAGATTGACAAGCCATGTAAGTTTGACATGATATTTGGTATCCAGCATTGGACTTCTCTGGTACATCTAATCAATATTCTATGGTGGGAACCCCCATTTTTAGTGAAAGCCTGCCTGTTTCCAGGGCAGGGAGAATCTGTGTCCTGCATGTGAGCTTTGTATTTGCATTATACATGGGACATTCCCTATATATCCAACCTGTTGGATCTGAGATCTGCTTAAAGGTGCATGGCGAGGGATTGCAATTGAGGCTGGTTCGTGCAGGCAGCTGAATCACGACCACTGAACAGAGGCAGCCAGGGATGTTGTCTTGTTCTGAGCTGAATACAAATTCTCGCCCCTCCTCCACCTCAGCCATTGCTGGGAGCTTGCTTGCATACTGATGATGCAGTCTTCTCACAGCAAGATTCACTACTAGGAGGAGACGGCTCTTACCTATTCTTTCTGTCGGAGGTAAAAGTTTCTTCTTTCTGTCTTGTCGCCCATGTAGCTGTGATTTGCAGGGGCTATCCACCATGTCATCTGTTATTTGGCCTAGCTTCTCATGGTCTTTGTCTCTGGTGATCGTGTTTGGAAGTAGATCAATCGCCGCTTGACTGAACAGATGGATTGTGGATTCTGCATTATTGCTCCTACGTTTGAGGACCAGTTCTTTAATGATCACGTTAGGTTCCCGGCCATAGCTATTTAGTTTAGGATTCCTTTTGGCTTTTTCAGCTGGTTTGTGTTCCTTACAAAGTATAATATAAAAGTGATGCCTGTATCCTCAGTAAACCTTCAGAAGTAATCAGACAATTTTTTGGCAATCCAATGTTATTTTGAAAAAAGGCAGCCCCCCCCCCCAGCAGCTTTTGGAGCATTATTTGACTAGCTAGGACTTTTCTGACACCTTAGAGTTCACACACTTGACTTAGGATCCAGAGGAAAAGATATCTAGACAGAAAAATATCCCAAAATGTTATTTACGTATTATTAATTGTATATCGCATTAGAAGCACATACTGTATTGGAGAAGTGTCAGAAACCTTTTCACCAAACTTTTTCAAAGATTGCCCTCAAAAGGCCTTTTGTGTTTGGAAAAAGCTTTTTTAAAAATAAAATGGAATTATCCTAATGGGGGTTTTTGTCCGGGTTTCTTTTTAAATAACCAAATTTTTAAATTTTTACTGTCCTAAATAAAAATTAAAAAAAAGCTTACACTTACCTCTTTTTTTGCATTTTCCCACTCCAGCGCGGGCCCACTTGTCTGCTCCCCCTTCCCCCGGGGCTTTTATTCCCCCGGGACGTAAACGACGGGAAAGTGCCCGGGCCCCCCAAACTGTGACCAAAAAATTTGGGTGAAAGGGTATGTTCACAGGGGAGGGAAATTTTGGGCGCTTATTTTCCCGGCGTATCTGCCCTTTTTTACGAGCGAGTTTTCCGCCAAAATTTTCAGTAAATCCATATTTTCTCTATGAGAACAAACCCCTTTCCTCCCCCTTTGCCTTTACAATTTTTTTTCGTATTGTACTTGCGGGAGATAAGTGACTTTGCCCAATTTATTTTGCTTTTAATACGCGTCGCTAGTTTTGTTTTGTAAGGGGGCCGGGGGAAGTGGGCGCGAATTAGCGCGATTTCCCAAAAGCCCCGATGGTAATTGGGGGCCCTACTGTTTTGGCGCTCAATTACGCTGTGTAAACATACCCTTTGAATTTGCCTTTGGGGATTGGTCAGAGCCTTAAGTGAATGAAGGAACCGGCAGCGGCGTGCGGAATGGGGGGGGGGAGAGAAGAAGGGAGGGGGTTCATTTCTTTTTTAATTTTTGGGGGCAGCGGGGTTCCTAACATTGTTTTTTAAAAATGGTGCTGGGGGGCATGTTTTCTGTCTGATTAAAGGAAAAAACAATGCGGGGCAGTTTGGAGGGCCCACAATCAGGGGGTGACCCAATGAAACGGGGGAAGGGGCGGGCAAAAACCTTTGGGTGAATTTTTTCCTTTTTTGGTATCGTTTCCAGGCGGGGGGGCCCATTTTTACTGGGGCAAGGTTGGAAGGGAGGCCAAATTTGGTGGGGTCCCCAACCCCTGGTCCCCGGGGCAGAATACTCTCATTAAGGTTTTCTTTTTTTTTCCCCCTTTTAAAGCTTGTTGGGGGCCCACCCCCGGTTTTTAAAAAAGGGGGCCTGAACCCAAACTAGGGGCCCATCCAAATGAAAGGGCCCACTCCCCGTGGCTGGAATGAAATTTAAACCCTTTTTTGGCAAGTGGGAAACTTTTGCCCAGCTGGGTTTTCCAAACAAATACTTTCCCCCCTTAAAATTTTTAAAAATTGGGGAAAAGGGGGTTTCTTTGGGTTTTGCAGGACAAAAACCACACAGTGACCTTTTAAGGGGCAGCCAATTTTTTTTTCTCCCGGGGGGCCGGTTGAGGCACGGCAGTTTTTCCACGGCCCAGTGGGGGGGTTTGGGGGTTATTAGGGGCCCCCCCCGGGGGGTTATGGGGGGTTTTTGGATGTTTTAGAATCACAAACAAAAAAAAAAACCCTTTTTAACAAAAAAATACTGTGTATTTAGGGGTATCGAACCGGCAACCAGTATTTTAAAACTGGAGACGGGATTTTTCAGTTCTGTGGCCCCACAATTTATATTAAAAATTGCTGACCCACAGACTGATAATCAGTTTTTGGCATTAATTTTGGGTTTCATTTCTTTTGGGTTCAGAATTATAAGGGAAATTTATAAAAATACTTATAAATAAAGCTCGGGCCCATTATAGAGATTTTTTCCCCCCTTTTAATAAATAAATATAGCCCCCCCATAGTGATAGGGGATACATAGCTTTTTCCCAGAAAGTTTTTAAAAGCTGCCCCTTAGTGATACAAAACCCTCCCCCAGTAGTGATACATAGCCCCCCCATTATGTTTACTAGGCCCCCCCGTTTGTACATAGCTCCCCCAGTAGGAAAACCATAGCCCCCCACTTTAAGTAGGGGATACATAGTTTGCCCCCATTTATGATACATAGCGGGCCCCCTTTTAGGATAGTGAAATAGTTCCCCCTTTTGTAGTGATAGTGTTTACATAGTTTGCCCCCATTTTGTGATCCCATAGCTGCCCCCCATAATGTTTAGTGATACTTTCTCCCCCCATTTGTTTTTATTTGAAACATACTCCCCCCAAGTAAAGGGTGGATAATAGTTTGCCCCCAAAGTAGTGTTTACATAGCTGCCCCCCCATTAGTGTTTAAGTAACTTACCCTGCCCCCTTTGTGATATTTGTTTAACATATTTCCCCCCCAGTGGGTGGATTTTTGGGCGCCCCAGTAGTGATTTATAGCTGCCCCCAGATTAGTGATAAAATAGTTTACCCCCAGTAGTGATAGTGATACACGGGCCCCCCCTTTTAGTGATAAATAGCGGGTCCCATTTAGTGTTTATATAGCGGGCCCCATTTGTTATACATAGTTGCCCCCATAGTGTACCTGGGTTCCCCCCCATTTAGTGATACTTTGCTGCCCCCAGTAGTGATATATACTGCCCCCGAAAGTGTTTCATAGGGGCCCCCATTGAGTTTTATAGCTCCCCCCAGTAGTGATCCCTTTCTACCCCCAGTAGTGGTACATAGCTCCCCCCAGTAGGGGATCCCATGGGTCCCCCCAGTAGTGATATAAGTTTTCCCCCCCAGTAGGGGTTATTTTAGCTGCCCCCGGGAGTGATATATACGGCCCCCGGTAGGATAATGCGGGCCCCCCCAGTAGTAAATACGATTGCCCCCATTGGTGATAGCGACTGCCCCCCATTATGATACGGGGCTGCCCCCGGGGTGGGGGATACATAGTTTGCCCCGTAGTGATATAAACTGCCCCCAAGTAGTGATATGATACTTTAGCTTCCCCCAGTGGGTGTTTATTTTACTCCCCCCATTTGGTGTTTAAATATTTTGCCCCCATTTGTGTTATTTAGTTTGCCCCCGGTAGTGTATATAGCTCCCCCCTTAGTTGAAACATAGCTCCCCCAGTAGTGATAAAATACTCCCCCCATTTGGTATATATAGTTTCCCTTCCCATAGTGATATATAGCTGCCCCCAGTAGTGATCCCTAGGTGCCCCCATTTAGTGATACATAGCTACCCCCGAAGTGATTACATAGTTTACCCCCATGGGTTATAAAGTTTCCCCCATAGTGTTTCCCATAGCTACCCCCATTTTGTGTTTAATAGTTTTCCCCCAAAGTTTTGGATATATAGTGCCCCCGTTAGTGATACAAAACCCCCCCCCCGTAGTGTTATTTGGGCGGGTTCCCCAGTACGGGATACATAAATAGCTGCCCCAGTAGTTGTTATACATAGCTGCCCCGGGTAGTGATATTTTTAGTTTCCCCCCAAATTGATTTATAGCTGCCCCCAGTAGTGAAAAATAGCTCCCCCCATTTAATGTGAACTTTGCTAACCCCCTAGTATTTGATACTTACCACCCCCAGTAGGTTACTAGGTCCCCCCCCAGTAGTGATCCCCATAGTCCCCCCAGTTTTTATATAAAGTTTCCCTTTCCATTTAGGGATATAAAAGGCCCCCAGTAGGGGATATATGCTGCCCCCAGTAGTGATAAATAGCTGCCCCCAGTAGGAAAAAAAAGAGCTGCCCCCAGTAGGGGTTCAGAGCTGCCCCCCATTAGGGGAAAATAGCCCCCCCATTTTTAGGATATATACTGCCCCCAGTAGTGTTAGGGGTTTACATAGCTTCCCCCCCAGTATTGATATATAGTTTCCCCCAGAATTTGGAAAAAAGGTTTCCCCCATTTTTAGTGATTTTTAGCTGCCCCATTAGTGATACATAGCTGCCACCGGGTTAGTGAAAAATGGGCTGCCCCCCATTTAGTGATATATAGTTTCCCCCATTTAGTAAATATTTAGTTTTCCCCCCCATTTGTGTTTAAATTTGCGCCCCAGTATTTGATATATAGCTGCCCCCTTTAAGTGATAAAATTATCTCCCCCAAATAGTGATACAAGTTTGCCCCCCAGTATTTGTTAGATATTTCCCCCCAGTATTTATATATAGCTCCCCCAGGGGCCAGTCAGGACAATTTTTAAAAAAAAAAATAAAAAAAAAAGTAAAAAAGTAGTCACCCCACCTTTTCCCCTTGGACCCCGGGGGCTGAGCTCCTCCCCCCGGGGCAGCCGAAAAACAGGGGAGGGGGGGGGGGGGGTTTTGGGGACATCCCCTTGCTCTTTTAAACCCCCCTTCCCGCTGCTAAATCTTTGGGTAGTTTAACGGAGTCGGGTCAGCGCCGGATCTTCAATGTTGGGGGAAAGCGGAGGGAAAAGGCCATGCTTGTTTTTCCCTGAAATTTCAGCCGCTCGCTGGGCAGCTCCCTGGGTTTTGCGCGGGCCGGAAAAAACAGCAGCCGCGAAAGAAAAGATGCCGACCCCCCCGGGAAATAAAGTCAGGGGGTTTTTGGTCGGCTTTCGGGTGTACCGGGCCCGGGCCCCGGCAGCGGACGCCTAAGGCCCGGTGCCTTCCTTTTGGCCCGGCGGTTGGGTTTCCCCCTGCTCAAAGGGGGGTTGTTTCCCCCAGGGGCGTTTATGGTTTCCATTTTGGACCCAAAAATTTCGCCCCCCAAAAACCCCCTTTTTTTTGGCGACGGAGTGTAAAGGGACCCAAAACATGTACCCAACACCCCAAGGGGGTTTTTGGGAAATGCTTTTTGGATGCGGCGGGATCGCCCCCTTTTATAGTTTATAAAAAGGCTCCTTTTGGGTTTTCTTTTGGACGCTAAATTCTTGGAAAGGGTTTCCAAACGATTTTGACCCAAAAAAAAAGGCCATGAGACAGGGTTAATCGGCGATCAGTCGGGGGGAAGGGCCTTTGCGTGTTTAACTTTTAAGATCAATGTAAATCTTCCTGCAAATTTTTTTTGAGGGCCGGTTTGGGGTTCCTTTTGGGGTCCGACAGACGGACCCAAAACACGTATCTAAAAGGGGATTTTCCCAAAGGGACCAAACCCCCGGGGTAAAACATACTTTATACCAACCGACATTGGGGTTTGGGGCATTTGGCGCGGTTTAAAGTGCAGCGGGGCCCCCTGTTTACCTTTGTGCACCCCTATGGTTATTAGTGCTAATTAACACTGCTTTTTTTTTGGACCCTTATTTTGGAGGCATTTTGTTTTCCAAAATGCCCTAAAAAAAAAAAAGGGCATAAAAAACCCGCCTGTAAAATACTTCCCTTGTCCCCTTGAAAAAATCAGCATCTTTTTTTTTTGGCCCCAGTATGCCCCCCTTTCTAAAAAGAATTGACATGCAGGTGTGGTAATAATAATGTTTGGGGGAGGCAAAAAAATCTGGCTTGGGCGTCCCAAAAAATTCCCCTTTTTGAAAGTCTGCAATTGCAAGGAGGAAACCCAAACTTTTTAAAGTTTTCGGGCAAAAATACTTGGTGGGGGGACCGTCCCCTTACATTTGCCCCGGGCAGGCACTCGCCGCGGGCCCACTTAGATGGGGGAAGCAGCCTGGGGGGCCTTTTGCCCCTTCGACACCCGTGCGGTTTTTGTAAAAAATCGAATGGTCCACTTTTTAAATTTTTTTTTCCCTTTTCAAAAGAAATGACCCCCAGACATACCTGGTTCAGTGTCTTTCCCAGGACCCCACCAGGGGCCCAAACTGGACAGGTGAGAATGGCAGGACCTTTGCCATCACGAGGTGGAAAACGAAGATCAGGGTAAGTTTACATTTGGCTTAAGCTTAAAAGGGGGAAAGGGGTTGAAATTAGGGAAAAACCCCAAAGGCATTTTAAAGTTGTTTTTCTAGTTGTTAAAAGGATGGGTTTTTTGATTATTTGTTTTCCTTTTGGGGGCAGCAAATTTCAGACTTTTTTTTTTTTTTTTTTAAATTAAGCAAAACATTTATTTTGATTTTAAAATATGACAGGTGTGATAACAATGGATAATTTACAAGTTGTAATACAACACACAGTTTGTGAATGGTAGCAGAGACAAAACTATGACAGATTAGATAACTGCCAATGAAAATGGGGGAAATTTAAATCAAAAAAAGAAAAAAAGGGGGAAGTGGTATAAAACCCTTTACAAAGCCAAACAAAAAAACCCATTTCCCCCAAAATAAAAATTAAAAAATATATTTTTTTAAACAAATAAAACCTTTAAAACAAAAGCAAAAAAAAAAGACGGTGCTGGAAAAATTAAGAATAACTCTGGAAAGAAAGCCCCAATAAAAGTAAATAAAAATTTCTAAAAAATTTTTAATAAAAAACAATACAAAAAACTTTTTAAAAAAAAACAAATACAATTTCCCCCCACAGTTTTGTAAGTAAAGCAATTTAAGAAAAAAAATTTCCCAACAAACCCAAATAAAGAAGAAAAAAAATTATAAAAAATTACATAAGGGGTAAATAAAGCCCGCAGCACAAGAGTACACCCCAAACGCGCGTTTCGTAAAGGTTTTCGTCGGGTTTTTAAACCGGTTGTGTTTTTGGCGTTTTTTGACAGATTAGAGGGGAAGCAGTAGAGGACCCAAAGAAAATAGACTTTGGAAAAAAAGGGGATTTTTTGGGTGAAACGAAATTGCTCAGTCCAAATAGTGGTGTACATGCTATAATTCAAAAAGGAAAAAAGGGGAAAAGATTAACTTTTATTATTGAGGGGGAAAAATTTCAAACCCGGGGTTGGGTGAGAAAGGGGGAAAAGAGGGGAACCCGGTTGTGTCCCAAAGGTGGGCCACAATTTTGGGGCAGTTTTTTGGGGGCCAAAATTTTCTTTGTTGGGGAAAACCATTATTAGTGGTGAATAGTGGTGACAATATCAATAAGTCCTTTTAGCTCAGGGATATTGGGTGTTTTCCACTGTCTTGCAATAGCAAAAATTAGGGGGCTTTAAGGATAGGGCCCCCTGGTATTCTTTTTCCAAAAGGGTAAGGGTGTCAGGGGCCCTCAAAACCCCAATTTAAGGGAACCCGGGGAAAATCATTTGGGAAGGTTATTTTTGGGCGATCTTATCGAGTAGTGAGAAAAATAGCACCCCCTAAAAGAAAAAGATTTGTAATATAACCGGGAAGGGTTGGGAAAAAAAGGGTTCCATGGGTTTTCCTCAAAAACCTTTCCAGAAATTTTCGGGGGGTTTTGTAGAGGGAAAAACGGGGGGGCCATTTGGAAATTCCACTTAGTAAGCAGTGTTTTATATTGTTCACCAAAATTAATACATGCTGAGAATTTGCGGGACCACAGGACCAATGTTTCCCAAATGGGGTGTGATTTAGCCCATGTTTTTTCAAAAATCGAATTTTGGGTTTTTTTAGGGAAATGTAGGGTGACATGTTAGAAAAGAGGCGCCGCCACGCCAGTTTTGGGGGTGCAAAAAATTTTGGTGTAGGCTTCCCGAAGGGTATAAACCTTTTCATAAATTCTGGCCCTTTTTTGGGGTTTATACCTTGTATAGCATAGAATATTTAAATGCATAAACTTAGGGAATAGATATTTTTTAGGGGGCAAGCTAGCTTTATTTTAGATGTTTTAAACTGTGCCTGGGTTTTAGTTTTAAAAATGTTCAAAACATTATAGAACGGGTTTTTAAAACCCAAAAAATTTGGTAAAACCCCCAAATTGTAAATTGTCACCCGCGGTTGTCAGGCAAGTGCAATAAAACCCAATTGGGGCCCCTTTTTACCCGGGGGCCCAAACCTTTTAGAGTCACAAAACTAAAGGGCCAGGGGGGGCAAGAATGGTGTGTGAAATTATGCACGAAACAAGCATGTCTAATATAAATGAACAGGCCTGAGATGGTAAGTTGATACGTTTCTCTAAGAGTCTTAAAAAGTTTAAGGGTTAATCCCCGCAAGAAATACCCAGTTGTCGGGGGGCCCATTTTGGGAGACCCAAAGGGTTATTTTTTTTTCCCAAGAGGGGGTTTTTGTTTGGGGGTTTACGGTTTTAGTGGGGGACTGGAAGCGTTTAATGTGGAAGGGGGGGGGATGGTAAATTTGGGGTTAAATTTATTTTCTCCAACATTGGAGGGTCACTTCGTTTGGGAAGGGAAGGGAGTTTGGGTCCCCCAGCCATAGAAATGGGCCACTTGGTTTCAGTGATTTGAAGTCCATCATTTTTTTTTGGGGGCCTTCCCAAATGGAAGGGCCAAAAAATTTTTGGTCCACGAAGGGTTTCCAAATTTTTTTGGGGCTTTTTTTCCAAGGGTTTTCGCCTTTGTGGGGAAAGTTAGATTTGGGGGCAAGTTAAAATTTTTCCAAATTGGGGAGGGGGTTTTCATAAAGAGAGTGGGAAAAATTTTGGGGGAGACATTTTTCCAAAAATTGCGGGTTTACCACAGCATTTTTTTGGTTTTTTAAAATCAGGTTAAAGTTCCGTTTTCCTTTAAAAAATTTTCTGGCTTCTTTTTATCCCTTGCTTTTGTAAATTTTACCATGGCTTCATAGGCATCATTGGTAGTGTTTTGTAATGCGCCCTTATTGTTGCCCCATTTTTTTTAATTGAGGGCTTTTAACGTATCATTACTGGTGTTGAAAAGCCCCTGGGATAGGCAAATTTTGCGTTTGGAGACACACGCGTATAAAATTGTTTTTTATATGAAATGCCCCTTTTTGAGGGGGCATTACAATGGTTTTTTCCCCGCTTTAAATGCACCTGGGTTTTTGGTGGTTAGGGACAGTCTATTTCATCAAGAAAATATGCCGTAAAAAGTGTTTTTGGGAAAAAATGGGACCAAAAAAAACGGCGGGCAAAATTGGGCTTGTTCCCCTAGCTCTTTAAATTTTGCCAAAATTAATTTGCCCCAATACAGTTCATTACGGTAGCCCCCAGCAATGTTCATTAAAAATTTTGTTTTCCGGGAAGTGTCTATACGAGCCACAGAAAGGTTTCCCGGTAGGGTTAGTATTTTCACAGTTTTGTATTTTTCCAAAACCAGGCGGGTTTTGGAGTAGCCCCCCCCCCAAGCAGGGGGTTCATTTAGTAGTCACGGGTTTCTATTTAGTTTTCCAATACTTTAGTGCAGGGGGTTTACATTTTTTTTTTAGGCCAGTTTTTTTTTGTGTTCAAGGAATAGAAGGAATTTTTTAGTAGGGGTCCAAAACATTTTCCCATTTTCCCAGCAGCCAAGAGTTTTTAAGGACTAGTCCAACTGCAGTATTGTCATTTTGCCAGCCCCAATAGTAGCCAATCATTTGTCTTTTTCAATGGGCCGGTACTTTTATCTGAACAGTAGCCACGGGCGGGTTTTTCAGTTATAGTAATGGGCCTTTTGTTTTTGTTTCATAAAAATTTTCTTTTAAATGGGCCTTTTAGCGTGTTTTATAGGGGTGGGATAACCCTCCAGAATTTCCTTCTAGTAGTCACAGCCAGGAGTTTCTTAAAATTTTAAAATTTCCCAAGTGGGCCACTTGCGTTTTTTTGTAGTAGTCATAGTTTCCGGAGTATCCATTCTTTGGGGATTTTTCAGGGGCCAAAAGGGCCGTGTTTTTTTTTGGTAGTAAAAACCCTTTCTGTAGTTTTAACCTGGTAGTCACATTTCCCAGTAGTTTTTCCCTTTAATAATACACATACATTTTGGCCCAGCAGTTTTAATCTGGGTACTATTCCCCTTTTTAGTAGTGCCCAAAACAAAAAAACATACATTTAGCCCCCAACAAGTGTTTAGTGAGGGGTGCTCCCAGTAGTTTCATCTAGTAGTCAAGTTTCCATATTTGTTTAAAATTACCCCTACATTCCCCCACAGTTTTGTTTTTCCTAGTAAATAGTTTTGCGTGGGTGTCCCACACATTTGCACCTACGTATTTCACAAAAAACTTTGGGTTTTTTGGGCCCTTTTAGTTAAAAATTTCGGAATGAAAAAAATTTTTTTTTAAACTTTTTTTTAAATTGCCTAAGTGAACCCTCCCCCTTAATTTAGAATGCACTTTGTCCAAAATTGTTCAGTGTTTCACTACTTTTTGCACAAATTTGGTGATCTCTAACAAGGGTTTAATGGAAAAAATTAAAAAAACAGGTTTTTTGTCCCTAAAATCGCCCAAAAAAATTTTAGGGGATAATTTGGGAATTGGGATTTAAACAGTCCCCCTCTTTCAGAATGTTCACTTTTTTTAACAAGCCAAGGGGACAACACCTTACAATTGCCCGGCAGTCACTTCCCTTGGCAGGGTTTTTTAAGCAGGTTGTTTCTTTTTGGAATTTGGGCCCCCCGGGAGCTTTAGAATGTTACGGGTTTTTCATCAGCAGGTTTGTAACAGAGAAACAGGGACTGGAAGGGTCACAGAAAGGAAAAGAATTTAAAATTTCCCTTTGGCGGCACCCACACTTTTGAGGGCCCCTTTTATTGTAAAACAATGCCCTGGGGAAAAAACCGGTTTTGATGAAATCCCAACACAACTCCGGGCACGTTTATGGGAGGTGAGCCGGCGCCCAAAAAGGTTTTTTTTGTCGGGCCTGGTTCTCATCCCTTGGAGGGCCCTGCCTTGCCCCCCCAGGCAAAAAGAAACCTTGGCTTGAGGGGCCCCGGGGGGAGTTCTATGCTTGACTTGGGGCCAGTGGTCCTCAGTGCTGTTTCTTTGGGGAAAAGTTGATTTCCAATTTTGGGGGAGAAAGAAATGTTTAGATTTAAAAGGGATTTTAAAGGGGACGTAAAGGGGGAAACGCTGTGCATCACCCCAGGTCGGTTTATGGTCAGTTTCCCAATGGCGAAATGGTTAAACATTTTCTTGGGGTTTCGCCTTTTTTTCACCTTTTTTTAATCATCCCGGGGCGGGTTTTGGGGGGCATTTTTTCTTTGGGTTTCTGCAGGGTTTTTTAAACAATGAAGCGGTCACCCAGTGTGTGGTTTTTAACCTGCTGGGACTTGTTTTTGGGTTCCCCACGGTTGCACCTGCTTGAGACCCGTCACCTCTGCCTGTTCCTGCATCCTAACGACCGGCACTTTGGCTGTCATCTCGAGCAGCCACGTCATGTGTAGAGACCTAGGAGTCCCCCGGAGCCAAGTCCATCGCACCTTGCAGTGGGCTCTTGGGGAATTTTACTGAGGGTCCCCCTTTTGGTGCCCCAAAAGGGGGACCCAAATCCCGGACTTTCCTTTTACATTTTACTTTAATCAGTCGTCGTGATGGTCCCCTTTTGGCTTTTTAAAAAAAATTTTAAAAGAAATTTTTTTGGGGTTCTCCTGAATATTTTCAACCAAAAGGGCAAATATCCCTTTGTCTTTTTATGAACAGAAAGCCAGCATTTGTTTATAGGGGTTGTAAAACAGTTCCTTTTAGTTATTATTTTTGAAAGGTCATGGGTCCCTAGGTCGGGTTTCCCAAAGGGCCCCTTATTTTGTAAAATAAAAACATAGGAAAAAACAACCCCTATCTCTATTGGGAAAACCCAACAGAGAAAAAAGGGAGAGAGCAGAAACCCAGGGAACCCAAAAAATTAAAAAAATTTTGGAAAAAAAAATAAAACTTAAAAGGGTTTTGTCTCATTTACTTTTTTTGGGGATTCCCAATTTTTTTTTTTACCTTTTCATTTCCTGTTTTTTCTTGTTTCATTTTAAATTTCGGGGGCCCATGTTTACTGGCTTTTTGAAAGGGGCCCCTGCATTTTAGAAGACAGGTTTCTTTTGGGCCCTTGCAATTAAAGGAGCTAAATGCACCCCATACAAGAGGGGTTTATTGGGATTGGGTAGGACATTTGTTAAGGGGACTCAATATTGAAAAGTGCTTGTTTTTTGCAAGATTTTCAAAAACAAAAAAAGCAATCCTTGGAGTGAAAAACAACCCCTTTAACTTTTATTCTAGCAAAAAAATAAAAAAAACTCATTTCTTTTTTACAAAAAAAAACTGTACCATTCAAAAACAACTAACGCGGGTTTCGGGACTTTAGTTGAATTGTGCATACGGGAAAAAAAGCTTTATTAATTTTTAAAATAGTTTTTCATCTATTTGGTTCAACCCTTGCAGTAAATGAAAAACTTTACTTTTTTACATTACCCAAAAGCAGTTTTAATTTTTGTGGGCATAGTAGTGTCATAAAAGTGCACATCCCAGTAGCCACAGCAGTGTTTAGATGATAGTCACAGCTCCAGTAGGTTTTATATAATACATTTTACAGTGTAACTCGTATTCTTTTCTAGTAGTCACAGCTCCACTAGTGATTATATTGTAGTCATAGCTCCAGTAGTGTTCATATAATACACATACAGTGGCCACAGTAGTTTTATCTAGTAGTCATAGCTGCAATAGTGTCCTTACTTGCTTTAAACATTGGCCCGTAGTTTTTATCTAGTAGTTTAGCTGCAGTTTTTGGGTTCCAAAAAATCCCATACCCATTTGCCCAGGTTTTAAATTTAGGGTTTGTCAAAAGCTCCAGTGTTTTCTATTTGGGTAAACCGCTCCAGAAATTGTTTCTTTTGGTAGCCCACAGCTCCACTAGTGATTTTATTGAAAGTCATAGCTCCTTAGTTTTTTTCATAAAATAAAAAATTTTACAGTGGCCACGCATTTTTTAAATTATTTGTGTTGTTTGCGGTAGTATTTGTCCATAAATTGCATATACAGAGCCAAAAGCTATTTGGTTGTCACAGCTAAAGTATTTTCCCATCTAGTAGTCACAGCCCGAAATTGTTTTTAGGGAAAGTCACAGCTCCTGTTGATGTCTGCAGCAATCAGCCACCCCATTCTTTTTTTCTGGCCCTTTAAGAAAAATTTGTATCAGAATCGGGTTTCCTCATTTTAAAATTTATTTCACAGTACATTTTCTTTAATTTCACAGGACCAGCAGCAATAGACTGAGCTGGGAAAACCAATTTGATGTTATTGGTCTTGATGAGTATTCATTCACACATGGTCCCATTAATGTCTAATCAAAAATCAAAGTAATTTTGTGTGGTTTATTGTTTGCCCCACCGGGTTTTTTTACCTGTGAAAACCATTGCTGTTTTTGCAGTCTCCACCCCACAGAAAAACAGTTGTTTGAGGGGTTTTGCCACAAAGCCATTTTATACCTCCTTTATCCAGCTTAGCTTTAGTGTCCCAAAAAGGGGGGGGGGGGGGGTGTTTTGTAGAATTGCAATCATGTACCCACAATGACATCCCCCAGCTTTTTCTCAAGGTTCTACTCTGTTAAGCATAGTCTGTGTATGTAAAGAGCTGAGAATTTTAAAAAAGTAGCTGAGGGGTTTAAGTTTCAGCCTTCCAACCAAAGATCTTGGGTTCCCAAATCCTGCGGGAGCAAAATATATAATTTTTTTGGGGTCTCAGTGCAAACCTGATTAAGGTTTCTTTTTTATTTATTTGCACTGTTTGACTAATTACGGGGGTTAAGGACGGGAATAGAGTGCAACCGGGGGTGAACCTCCCCAAAGCAGTGGGATGTTGATTACAAGGGGGGGGAAGAGACTGATAGTATCTAGCTGAAAGTAGAGGTGATGTGTGAGCAGGAAAGAGGAGCTCTCGTCACTAGTCATATACCTTGGAGACAGTTACACTTGATCATAAGGGACACTAAAATACAAATGGTACAGAATTTTTAATAATTTGAACGGTAAAAAATGTTTATTATTTGATTTCAAGTTTTCTAAATTTTTTTACTTCTGGAAAAACCCCTTTAATGATCAATCATTTTTATGATTTTTTTTCTTGTTCAATGGCCAACAAATTAATTTACAATTCATCAAAATCGTAAAAATTTCTATTTTCTTCTCGGAGGAAAGCATTCTTTTTTTTTCTAAAGGGAATATGTCAACAAAAAGTTACTTTCTATGTTTTTTAAGAATTTTTGGATGTTCTTTTAAAAAATTTTCCCGTAAGCTATAATAGTCCTTTTAAACCTTCCGTTTTATGGAAGATTCTTGGGGAGTCTCCTCTTTCAGCACTGGGAGGGGTTACCGAAGGTGACACCAATGTGTAGAGAACACATTCACCATTAGAGGGGATGTACACCTCTTAAAATGAAACCAGCATCTCCTGGGGCCCCCCAGTAACAAAGAAAAAATACTCACTTTTCCTCTGGGTTTCCCCCGGTTCCAATTTAGTCTCTTTTTGGTCTTCTGTTTTCAAGCTTAAACTTCTGAACGGGCATTTCGCTACTTAGCTGCAGCTCCAGTGTGGCACTCCTTTACATCAGCATTAAGAAGTGAACAGCTCCAAACTGTGATGTAAGTAAATGCATGTGACATCTACAGCCACAGTCCCCATTCAGAAGTTCAAGCATGGAGACAGATGAACAGGGAGACGTTGGGCTAATTACTGCAGCCACAGGAGCTGCTGGTTTCATTATGCTAAAAGGCGTACAACGCCTTTGACCGTTTCCTACTCTGCACCATAAATTTACGCAATGGTGGCGGGAAGGGAGTACAGAGTGGGCTCACCGGCTGTGCACCGTTCCTCTCCCCGGTTGGCACCGCCACGACATAAAGGGAGTGCAATCTTAGTACAACCTTCTGCGTTATACTAATAATGAAGAACGGTGTACAAGCGATTGCATCTGTAGTGCTCAAGTAGCCTAATTGGAATGCATGTATAAGTTAAAAAAAAAAAATTTTAAGGTTTTAAAAAAAAAAAAATTAAAAAGTCAAAAACCCCCCCTTTTTTTTTAAAAAAATAAAAAAAAATAAAAAGGGGTTAAAAAGGCCGTATCCCAAAAGGTACCCAAAAAAAAAAAACTACACTTCCCTTCTTTCAAAATATGACCCTCCTTGGTCCATCAATTGAAAAACCAAAATTATTGATCGAAGAAAATAGTGCTGCAGTGAAAATTTAAAAAGTAAAAGAAGTTGTTTTTTTTTAAAAAGTGCTAAAACAAGCTCTCACACGATATGTAATGGAAAATAAAAAAACATGGCTCTAAAAGGGTGGGGGGGAAAAAAAAAACAAAACCAAAAAAACAAACTGCGTTTTAAAGGAGTTACCAATGGAGATAATCACGCTGTCCCCCCTCCCTGCCAGTGACTTTTTCCCCAGGTCACAGAGATCCTAGAAAGCTCTCCTATAAAGTCAATGGGACTGATCCTGTTCACAGGTCCTATGCCCACAAGCTCAAAAAAGCATCTCTCTAAATGCTGTTAAAAGCAGTCAGGCAGATGGCTGTCCCATAAAAATACAGAAAAAAATAAAACCCATAAGTAAAAAAGAATATGGTCATTTAGTAAAAAAAAAAATTGCGGTGTTTCCCTTTAATTTTTAAAATTTTTAAAAGGAAAAATAAACGTGTTCTACAGCTCCACTCTATGTGTATTCAGAGATCCTGTCACTAGGTGGCAGCAACATGCAATTTATGATCTGGAAGAAGAGCTAGAAGACGTCCCTACAGCCCTGTCCCTCCCTTAAAGTCCTCCACACTGATTCATATCACTTTGTTGATTTGACTTGTACCGTACTCTGTATAGTAAAACATGTATTTTAATAAGATTTCTTTAACTTTTTTTCCCCTTTGAATAATTTTCAATATATTTAGGTATAATGATTTTTGGGTTTTTTTTATTTTAATGAAAACCCTTTTGGGGTTGGCTGGAAGTTTTAAAAATTTTGTGGTAATGTGACAAAATAAAAAAGTAGTAGGTGTATTCCACATGTAGCGATGACTCCAGAGGAATGAGATATTCTGCAACAGAAGAAGCGGCCTGGGATCCCCATGGACAAATTGCCTGATAAAGATCAAAAGGGCAGGGTGCCAGCTGGTCTGGTGTACAATAACCGGTACAGCTCGTAAAACGCCTGACGATCTTTCGGGAGATTAAACAGCAGCTCCTGCTCGCTCCGCCTTGAGCCCCGAGGACGCCAGGGGAATGATAAGTAATTTCTTTGTAGACCCGAAGATCAAACACGTGGTTGGGCGGCAAAGAACCCTGTTGGAAGAATCTTATAATAAACCTTTATTTAAGTTTCCCCCCCCCAACAGCGCTTTTCCGCCGTCCCTAACAGGTTTTTGATTTTTGGTCTACAAAGAAATTATTTAAAATTTAAAAAAATATTCACATTTTAAAGTCTCCCACTGCCCTGCTTTAATTTCTTTGTGCTTACCTGATTGTGTCACGGGGGAAAAGGGAATTTAATAGTTGATGGTGAGTAAATTTTTACCTTTTGGCAAGGAGCTCTGTGATATATAGGGTTATTTATATGGGGTTTTAAAACCCCTATATTTCCCCCAAAAGCTAGTTTCTCCCTTCTTTAAAACCCCCTATCTTCATGCTCAGTCCTTCCTCATATATAACCTTATATCCAGAGCTCTGCTTTTTTCCCCTCTATCTATACCCCCTATATATCACAGAGCTCAGCTTCTTTCTCTTTATTATCCCTAAAATTCACGTGTTCAGCTCTTCCTTTTTCATATTACCCTATATATCACATGCTAGCCCCTCTCCTCATTTATGCCCTAATATACGGGGGTCAGTCTCTCCTTTCATAAAACCCCTTTATTCACAGAGCCTGGCTTCTTTCCCTCTTCATTGCCCTATATATCCAGAGCTAGCTTTTTCTCTACATATTTTCCCTTATATCACGTGATCAGCTTTTCCTTATATATAACCCTATAGTCAATAGCCAGCTCTCTCCTCTATTTAATAATAATAAAAATAATTTTTATTTCTATGCGCCAACATATTCCGCAGCACTTTACAAATTCAAGGGTAAACTCAGCATTACAATTAAAAAGTACTTAAAATGAGACACAAGGTTGGGGCCTGTGTGAGAGTTTACAATCATAGGGTGTATGGTGAAACTACGGTAAGAAGTGCCAATTTTTTCAAGGCCGCCATGTTTATAAATGGGGGGTGGTTTACTGAAAAATGGATAAAACCGCCCCCCAGATGTCATCTTATACGATAAGTGCCTTGAGTGCCAAGTGCGGGAGTGACAATGTGTTGTTAGCAGTTGGGATCTTGGTGGGCCAGGGGAGAAGATGTATTTTTCAGGGCCTTTAAAACTGTGAGGGTTTGAATGTGCCTGATCGCCCGGGTAGCTTTTCCAGGAATTGTGCCGCAGTGTGAAATTTGTAGCGGGCATGGGGGTTTCGGTGATTGGGGAAATGTAGTCTGAATCATCACAGAGCGGAGAGCACGGGTAGGGGGGTGGGACGAGACTAGGGAGGGATGAGGGGGGCAGCGCTGGGGAAAAGCTTTATGGGTGAGAGTGCTGAGTTTTCGTATCCTGTATGGATGGGCAACAGTGCGTGACTGAACAGGGTAGAGGATCAGTATAGCGGCTGGAGAGAAAGACAAGTGGCTGTGCCCCTTTTGGACGATTGGAGGGGGGGTTTGCGAGAGGGGGGACGATAAAACAAGGGGTTGCAGTATCAAACGAGAAGGAAAAAGAGACATCTGTTCTCTCCTCTATTTTAAACCCTATATTCACAGAGCTCTGCTTTTTCCCCTCTTATATAACCCTATATTCCGAGCTCTGTTCTCTCCCTTTTCTATAACCCCTTTTTTTAAGAGTCGTTCTTTCCCCTATATTAACCCTAATATCACAGAGCTCGTTCTTTCCCCTTTTTAAAATTTTAAACCCCCTTTTATACAAGCTCAGCTCCTTCCTTATATAACCTATATATCACAGAGCTCGCTTCTCTCCTTTAGATTAAAACCCCATTATCACAGGTCAGTTTTTCTCCCCTTTATGTTTTAAACCTTTTATCACGAGCTCGGGTTCTCTCCTCTATCATATAATCTATACAACGGCTCAGCTTTCCCTCTATATATAACCTTTTATACAGGCCGCTTCTCTCCCCCTATATATCCCCCATATATACAGAGCTAAGTTTTCCCTCTTCATATAACCTTTTTACCAGAGCTCAGTTTTCTCTATCAAATAACCCATATATCACAGAGCTCGCTTTTCTCTATATATAACCTATATTGAATACGTTTTTGTGCAACCTTTACCTAGATTTTCAAAAACAAAAAAGGGGAAAAAAAAGGAGGGGAAAAACAAAACAGGCGTCCAATAGTTAGTAGTAAGATGTCAGTAATGGTTAATCTTGTTAGAAATGCTCACTGGCAGTTGTATTCAGAAATGGTAAACTCATTTAAAGTTTAACATTCACAATCAGCAGTGGATCCTCCAGAGACATACTTTTCCCGCACAAAAGGAAAAAAAAGGTATATAGAACTAGAACAAATGCAGTCAAAAGAAAACTGCTGCTTTAGGAGGTCCTGTAGCGCTTGGGTTTCAAAACTTGGTCCAAAAAAAGCTTCAAAGGAATTTTTATCCAATTGCGTAGAGGCCCCTTTTTTTGAATTTTTTTTTTTTGTGTATTTTTGTTTGATAATAAATTTTATCCCCTTTTGGGTCAAAAATTCCTTTGGACTTTTTTTTGGACCAAATTTTGAAAACCCAACGCTAAGGACCTTAAAACCGCGTTTTTTTTCTAACGTGTTTGTTTTTAGTTTATATATCAAGAGCTAGCTCCTCCCTTATCCCATAACCTTATATCACAGGTCAGCTTCTCTCCTTTATCATATAAACCCATATATGAGGTGCTTCTTCCTTTCCATAACCCCATATTAGATCTCGTTTTCCTCTATCATATAACCCCATATTCACAGAGCTGTTCTTCCCCTTTCATAAACCCCATTATTTACAGGCTCAGTTTCTCTCCCCTTTTCATAATAACCCCTATTTACGAGCTCGCTTTCCCTTCCCCTTCATAAACCCCCTATATACAGAGCTAGCTCCTCTCCCCATCATTAACCCTTATATCACAGAGTCAGCTTCTTCCCTTTTTTCATAACCTTTTTATGGAGTCAGCTTCTTCCCTATCCTATAACCTATATATCGATCTCAGCTTCTTCCTCTATCATTAAAAACCCAATTTTTTTCAAACAGAGCTAGCTTCTCTCCTTATCTTTAACCCCATATATCACAGAGTCAGTTTCTCCCTATTTTATTTAACCCTTATTCACGAGTCAGTTTTTTCCCCCTACTTTTAAAAACCCTATATCAAAGAGCTCAGCCCTCTCCTCTTTTATATAACCCCCAATTAACAGAGCTCGCTTCTCTCCTCTGCATTCCTGCTCTCAGTATGAGCTTTCCCCCCACCTGCAGGTTCCCTGTATGAAAGCCATATCATCGCAGAAAGAATAAATAATATCGTGTGAATTGGGAAATTTTTATTTTTTTTTTTTTTTAAAGGGATGTTCCAGGATCTAACAAAGTTTGTTGGTCCGTCGGGGCATGAGTAAAAATAGAAGATATTTACCTCCTGGACGCTTCCATTTAGTCCCGGAGTCCATGTCCGTGATCTCCGCTGTAGCTGTAAACGGTCTTCATTCACGTGACCTGGCCTGTGATTGGCTGCACCTGTCACATGAACCTGGCTACTACCAGGATGAATGAACCAGCAACCGGGATGGAAGGAGAGCGTCCAGGAGGTAAGCATGAGTTTCATCTTCTATTTTTATTCATGCCCCTAAGGACCAATGAGCATTGTTAGATCCCAGAACACCCCTTTAAGGGAAAGCTCTTTATTAGTCCAACTACCTTGAGACAATCATCTCTTAAGTTTCACTATAACTGATTGTACAGTGTTACTGCCTGAAGAATATCTGCAGTAAAATGACCACAGCTGTGCAGTTCTAGTATGCCATCACTGGATGGCAGTATCGTGCCATAAAGCAGTAGCCTCCAACATCTCTTCTGCAAGCCACACTAAAAGGGATAGTATACTGTATGTAAATGAGGCTTAATCGTTTTATTATATAAAGAATAATAAACTAAAGCAATAGCCCATAGTGACCGATCACATTCCAAGTCTTTCTTTCAGGGCAGGATAGAAAACCAAATAAATTATTTAGCTGGTTGTGTTAAGCAACCTTTATATGACTCCATTGTTCTGCTTAATTTCAATTGCTTGCTGCCAGGAGCTGGAAAGCTTCTAGTTTGTGTCCAGTCTAAGGCTAGGTTCACACGGCTTAACTGCGGGACGTAATTACATCCTGCAATTACGGCGTGTGGCCGGTGGAGGGGCGGATGCGGGGGAGGTAGCGGGGGGCAGGCATTTTCGTGGGCCCCTTTAACAAATCTTTTTTTGCGGCGGTATACGCCGCTAGAAATTTCAAATGTCAATTATCTCCCTCCCCGGGCGGTTTTCCCCCCCAAGAAAGGGAGGGAGAGAAATTTCCATAGTTCTCTATGGAACTGTGGATTCCCGAAATTTGAATGGGGGGTTTTCACCCCGTAATTTGCACACCCCGGCCCCGAAATTTACGGCCCCGAAAATAGGGGGCCCATTTTAAGGGGGTGTAAACAGGGCCCCTAAATTTAAAACCTTCCTTGACCTGTTAGACTCACATTTTAAAAGTATTTTTCTTTTTAAAAGGGTTAGTAAAAAATTTTTAAAAGGCTTGGGAAGCCAAAAATTTCAACCATTTTTTTGTTTTGATTTTTGGGGGCTTTCAGTTTGAAAAAAAAAAGCAAAAAAAAATTTGATTGTGATTAGAGTCATCTACAAAAATCATCTCACTTAAAGGGGTTGTCTCACTACTTTGGGTTCATCTTACCTCATTTCCTTTTTTTTTGGGTTTCTTTTTGAATTCAGGGGTGTTTTTAAGGGGTTTTCCTTTAGGCGCAGTAGAAGCCGGGTTCTTTTGCTATAGAAAACCCGTGGGCAGCCTTTTAGGTGAGATAAAACGGGTCTTTTAGCTATGAGGGGAATTGGGGGCTGATGCCCCCCCTTAAAAGAGTGGATTTCTGGTTTAGGTAGGACACTTTTAAAGGGGAATTTATTTAAAAAGTAAACTTGTTTTTAAAAATTTTTAAAACATAAAAAGCAATCCGGTTAGTGGGGAAAACCCCTTTAAACCCAAAAAAACCCTACCCAAAAAGGGCCCACTCCGGGTTTTTTTCCCCCTTTTCGTTCTTTTAAAATTTGCTTTTAGGTGCACAGTTTTTTCTTACCTTCAGCTAAATTTACGGTTTCTAACTGCCCCCCCCCAAAAGGGGGTTTTGAAACCTGAAATCTGAGTAGCTGAAACGCACAGCAGGGTTTTGGGGGTGGGGGAACCCAAAAGTAAAATCTCCACAAAATCCCCTTTCATGGGAACCCCATAGAGAAAATTTAACTTTCTATCAGCATTTAAAAATTTTGGCTTTGTGTCTTTCGGGCCAATCAGAGTGCAGGTGATTTGGGAACCCCCCAGGACACTGTTGCATAAGCAAAAATCCGGTATTCAGTGAGGTAAGAAACCCATGATTTGGAAATTTTTGTGTTCCAAAAAGCTTTGTCTTATAAAACAAAAGGGAAAAAAATTCTGGGGGTGGGCCCTTTTTGGGTTTTTTTTTTGATTTAAATTTAAAAAGGAAAAAAGAAATCCTTTAAAGCAAAATCTTAAATATTTTTGATAAAACCCAGAAATAAAAGGGAAAAAAAGAAAATGGTAGGTTTATATCAGAAATTCAGTTTTTTTTAAGTTTAAATATCTATTTTAGTACAAAAATTAAAAATTATGCTGAGATGTTGAAAACCCTTTGGCATTATTTTTAGAGCAGAGTTATTTTTTGGAAAAGATGTAAGTAGTATCAAGTGAATTTCCAAAAATTTGCAAAAAGACTTTTCTTTTAAGGCTAATGTTACAGGGCTTAAAAATGGGCCTTTATTTCGGCCCGAAATTTATGCGCCGGTTGGTCCAAATTAATGGGGAAATTTCCCGGCCCCAGCCCTTACGGTAATCCCGTTCTCTTTTGAAAACTTTGGTTTTCGTCTCCTTCCCGCCCAGCGAATCCGCGGGCGGGGGTAATTGAATGTCACTTTCTACGGGTTTACGTGCCGCGTATGTTTTGTCTATGGGTCGGTTGAAGTGCCGGCCCCCCTGCTCCCTCCCCCCCTCCCGCCCCTTTCCAACGGCGTAATTGGGGGGCGTAATTAGGTCCCGCGTTAAGCCGTGTGATTGCCAAAGGCAGTGTTTCTCAACCCCAGTCCTCAAGGGGGGGCAAACGGGTCAGGTTTTTGGCTTTAAAGCATTGAAAAAGGGTTTTCATTTGCTGCACAGGTGTGAAATTAGGTATGCATTCTCCACAGGTGATATAATTATTATCGGGTGCTTTTGTGGGGATCTAAAAACATGACCTTTTGGGGGTCTTGAGGACGGGGTTTTCAGAAACACTGTAAGGAAACAAAAATGGAGCATTTCATTACATGTGCAAAACCTCAGTTTATCCATCATTTTGTCTTGCATTTTTTGGGGAATGTTTTTAAAATTTTTATCCATTTTGCTGGGTTAAAAGGGGCATCAATAATAAAAAATTTATGCTGTCCCAAAATTATCCTTTTCCCCACTTTCAAAGGCTTACCCTATAATTTCCTTGAAAAAGACCTGTCCATCAGATATTGTCCCAAATGTGTTTCCCCTATTAACACTGATAATTACAGCTACATCAGGGGATTGAAGTTGTACACTGGCAGATCAAATACCCCAGGATAAGAGGTGCCAGATGCATGGCAAGCTGCTGATTGTCTCCTTTTTACATTTCTATTTGGACATCCACTTTAAAGGACCAATCAAAGCTTTTTCTTTCCCTTTAGTTCATTAGAAACTGCTTCTAGATACATTGTAGTGCCAAAGGAATATGTTTATGCAGTGCTACGGATTTTGGTGATGCAAAAGTTTGTTAGATACTGACTGCTCTCTGATTACTGTGCTTTTGAGCTGACGTCGTTTGTTTCAATGGCATCTGTGTACCTGAACAAATTTTTTTAAAGAACGAAAAAAAAAAAATGGGTAGTCCTTTAAAGTTTAGGGGATCCCACGGGAGTGGACAAAAACCGGGTGGTTTGCTGGCCGGGTTTTGTCCCGTTTTTTTGGCCTCCCCCCCGGCCGCGGGGGGGGGGGGGCGGCTTTTTCCGCGTGAGCGGAGAAAGCCCTCCCCCCCTCCCATTGAGAAAAATTTCCGTCCCGGAAAAAAGGAGGGAAGATTGTGCTTCTACAAAGTTTTGCCGCCGGACCGCCGGGGGCAAAACCGTGACGGCTTAACCGTGCATGGGGACTGTGCAGGGTTTTCCATAGAGCAAAAACCTGTGCTCATTTTTGGCCGGGTTTTTTGGCGGTCTGGGGGGAAGGCCCTTTAAACTAGTTTTTCTTGCATTCTTTAATTTTTTCAAAACATTGTAAAAAATCCAAAAGATCTATAACATTTAAAAATAAGTAGCATTAAAAAAATGGAATTTAGTAGCTATTTAATTCTAAGTGTAAGGGGATGTTCACACGGCGTTTTCCAATCCGTTTTTCGATCCAAGAAAAATATTGAAAAACGCCGCGTAAAACGTTTCCAAAGACGCACATAAAAGGGGGTGATGTTTGGATTTGTTTTCTGTGCAGCAGAAAGCACCCCGTAGTTTTTAAATAGGGTGCTGCTGCGTAAAAAAAGTCAAAAATGAAATGTCAAATTTTTTTGAGGATTGTTAAAATCATCCGAAAGACGCTGTAAAAAACATAGGGCAAAATGTTGAAAATGTTTAGGTCTAAAATCACTCTTGCCCAAGAAACTTATGGGCAAAAAAAGTGAGTTTTAGACCTAACAGGTTCAACATGTGGTCTTGTACAGGCTTAACTACGGGGTTTAAAAACGCCCCGCAAAAAAAACGCCCCGGGGGGGGGGGGGGTGTGGAGGTGGCACCTCGCCGGCCATAGACCCTCTTACCCGCGGCCGTTGCCCCTGGTAATTAAATGTGTTTTTCCCCCCTCGGCGGTTGTGCGAGAGGGAGAAGGAATCCTGTTCTCATGGAATGTGGTTTAAAGTAATGACTGGGCCCTTTTAGCCCCTAATTTTTCGCACTTTTGGGTGTAAATTTCGGACCCAAATTTGGCCCATTTTAAACCCTTTGTGAAATGGCCTTGTGTCAGACGATAATACGTTTTCTTGAAAATCAAAGCAATCACACTGAGCATTGTTAGATACGTGTTTTGGGTCCGAAAAAACATACCCAAAAACGTATCTAAAAAACAGTGTGAACGTCTCGTAAGGGTTTATTCACATGTTGTGGTCTTTGTTGCAGTTTCAAAATAAATAAGACCAAGACCCATGTTGTATGAAAGAACACCCAGGCTGCCCTCATACACAGCATGTTGCAGAATATTTTTAGTTAAAATGCCGCAGCCGGATTTTATTTTAACCCCTTCCCAACTTTGGACATACCCATAATTCTTGTGTAGGAGCATGTTCCCGCAAATGGACGTATGCATATGCCAAGAAAATTATGTAGACTCACAAGCAAATCATGTGGCCACTCCATGGCGCGATCACGGGGTGCCGATGTCTTCCATAGCAACCCAGAAGCCTAACAAAGGCTTCCATGTGGCCTGTGACATCACGGGCGTGCATAGTGAGTGACAGTTACAATACATAGCAGTACAGCTATGTACTGCTATGTATTGTAAGGGTATGTTCACATGCCGTATTTGCATGGCGTAATTCAGTGCGTAGTTGCTCTGCAATACGCCCCAATTATGCCCCGCAACCACAGTAATTCATAGCTCTCATTGAGAGCTATGATTACCTGCCGTTACTCCCGGCATACAATACACACCGGGGAACAGAATTGATTTTGATATTTTTCACAAATAAACAAGGATTGTATGGACCAAAATTAATTACTAACTTAAAGCACAATGTCAGATTTAAAAAAAATGGGGCTTCGTTAGGAAGGTCAAAATGGGCTGCCGCAGTAAAGGGTTTAAGTCCATAGCAAATAACTGAAAAGTCGAAATACACAATAGGGGACATGTGTGAAAACTGTCTAGGTGTAAGACTTTCTTTGTTGCTGATAGCAACCAGAGCTCCCCTTTTATTTTTTCAGAGCACAGTATGAAATGAAAGGGGGGCTCTGATTGGGCAACAAATAAAGTGTTTTATCATGGGCCATTGTTTTTTGTTTTTCAAAATGCAGCATGCTCTAGGAGTAGCATTACTTTCCAAAAGGCGTCTCCATAGGGCTTAAAAAATATCACAAGGAAAAAAAGTCTGGTTTAAATATTACAAAATAAAAGACATCATCAAAAACGCTCCTAAAACGCTATATAAATGGCTTCCCAAACTGTGGAAAAAACGACTTGCCGTAGCAATGGTGCTTCTCATTTGTAGACGCTAGGGCTGCCATCGGTTATTTTAGGGTCCTATACATCCGAAACTTCCAGGCCTCTCTGCTCTTTACATGTTCCTACCATGTGGACCCCTTTTTTAAAAACAATTTGGACAGGGCCCCTGATAGGAATACTGCCCTGATGGTCCCTTTATGTGAATTTTTATAACCCAAATTCACTCAACACCAAGTGCGACATAAAGCAAACCTGTCAGGTGGTTTATGCTACCTTATCTGTAAGCAGGATATAATATATGGGGAGTAGTTGAGCTGTGTGATGTATATGAGCAGGATTTCTGAGTGAAAAAACAGAATAAATCACAACAAGACTTTCAAAAGAGAAAGTAAAAAGCCCTGAAAACCCCCTACTGCATGGAATGGGGGAAAGCAGGATTTGCCCAAAAAAAATGGGGGTGCTGGGATTCAACATTCTTGCTATGGAACGTATTTGAGAGCCCAATACAACTTTATTTAGAAACATTGTAAGTAGGACTTTCACTTTCTCTTTTAGTACTGTCAGGATTTACTGTACTTTTTGTTCAGAATCTGCAAAAAATCACAAAAACTGTTATAATAGAGTAGTTTCTCTCCCCCCATCTATTGCTCTCGGGCAGTTAACCATTGACAGGTTACTTTAAGATTTTTTTTTCGGTTTAGCTACGAATAGATCAAATGTTTATGCAATTTATATTGCATTTTTAAGTCAAAAAAATACACCGTGTGGATTAGTTTAAAGGGGGAATGAGAAGGGAAGGTGCGAAATGAACTTTAAGCTTTTTCATTATTTATCAGATCCACACTGATCTTTTCTTTTTATAGATCTAATGAAGTGCAACACGTTGTCCTATTCTGTATGTTGAAACTGGAATAAACAGATCTTAAAGGGGTATTCTTACCATATTGAATAGTTTTAAAATGGAGGCAAAGGTAAATAAAGACTGTTACCAAATACATTGCTGTTCTGATTTTATTTCCCCTTTAATGTTTTTTAAAAACGGCTTGTATAAAACACATGCATTTCTTTGACTTTTTGCACGCTTTTTTATGGCATATTTTTTTCCATTCATAAAAAAAACTCCAAGGACCCCAAAAACCAAAGTGAAAAAATTTGTCACTAACAAAAAAATTTTGGGCTTATTTATTTAGACTGTTAACGAAAGATGTCTTTGTTGCCCATGGCAACCTATCAGAGATCAGCTTTAATTTCTTCTACTGACTGTATGGTTGTTTTGGCCCCATAGAGCGGCAGTAGAGTATGAACCCACCTGATGAGGTAAGAGGGCATATGCAATTTGATCAAAATGGGCACTAAAGTTTTTATTTTGTGCATATTTAAAGCATAGCAGGAATGCATTTTAAATGTTTCACTAGTGCAATGTCTGTATGGTTTTAGTGCCGACAGGGTGCTGCTGTATTTTGTTTTTGAGATTTAATTTCTTAGGGTATGTTCACATGGTATTGCGGCGCGTATAGTACGTGGCGCAATACGCCGGGGGTTTGGAAAGCACGCGTGTACCGCATATTTCCCAAAACAGGGAGGGGGGCGCCGGGCCCTTGAAAAAGCATTGTTCGTGGTGCGTAATCGTCGCGAACAATTGACATGTCAATTCTTCCCCTGCGCGTATTGTACACGCGAGGGGACGACGCATAATCCATAGCTCTCTATGAAAGCTATGGATTACCGTAATTACGGCGGGCATTTGGCCGCATATATTGGGCAATATGCGGCGAAATGCGCGCCCAAATAAGCCGTGTGAACATACCCTTAAACTGCTCTGAAGAAGCTAAGCTCTGATTGGTTGTTATGTCCAACAAAGACAGTCTTCCTGCTAGACAGGTTTGATAAATCAGGCCCATTGTTTTTAGTGCATTCTACATTTAGCTAGTTCAGGTAACATCTGGCACAATGGGGCAGATTTATCAATAGTGTCTTACTTTTAGACAGTGTAAAGTTAGACTAGACAGTTTTATAATGCGCCACATTTATCATAGTGTTGATAAATCTGGTGCAGGTTAGAACTTTCTAGTCTAACTCTGTACCACAATTAGGTTGTCTTACTTTCACACCAGAAACGCCGACAAAATCTGGGCACATTTTTGGTCGCACTTAAGCCACGCCCCCTTTACGAGGCCACGCCCTTTTGTCGGACGAGGCGCAGAGGCGTCTGAAACTGTCTAAAACACATAGTAAATGTGGCGACAAGCTGGTTTCTGGTGGAAATGGAGCCAGAATTCTGGCGCAACTGCTTTGATAAATCTGCCCAATGTTTTTTGACAAAAAAAAGGAAAATCATATGGGTATGTTTGCACAGCCTATTTGTACTTTGGAGCGTATTTGAGCCGAAGTACGCCCCACAAATACGCTTAAAACATTGCTTAAGTACAGAACTCATTGAGTCCTGTGTAAAATCATTCTCATCATTAAGACGACAAGGACTTTATGTTTGTATTTCTGAGAAATAGTGAGCTGTACGAGGCAGAAATCTGCCTCAGGCTATTGCGCGTTGAAAGTACTTTAAACAGCGCTAACGAACACATACTTTCAATAGCGCTATCGAACGCATTTTGCGCCGCAAAAACATTGCGCGCCCCTAAGAAAACACCTGGAAAAAATGTCACATAAATGCCTCTACACTGATGCAGTTTTCTGAGCCAAATACAATAATGGATTGAAAAGAAATAGGACATATAGAGAAAGGACATACAGTATAATTCCCCTTACAGTTGGGTTCACATCTGGCTCGGGCTCAAAAAACTGTAGTGCTGTTGAGGGCTCCAGGAAAGCTTGGTGACACCCGTTAAAGTAGCAGCCATATTGTATCGCTGCTGATTCCACAAGGTGTTCCATCCAACTAGAAATGGTCTGGACTCCCGGTATACTCAGGTTGGGAAGATTGGATTATTATTAATATTATTATTATTATTAAGTATTTTAAAACGCCATTGATTCCAGGGCGCTGTACATTCGAGGGGGTTACATACATAACATAAGATAACATAAGTCAAACGGGTACAATAAGTGATAATGACAATTGGAACGACAGAGGGAGAGAGGACCCTACCCGCGAGGGCTTACAATCTACAAGGAGGGGGAAAGACACAGGAGGTGAGGGGCAGACATGTTTGTGGAGGAAGTAGTGACAAGTTTAGTGAAGGTTATAGGCAAGCCTGAAGAAATGGGTTTTCAGGTTGCTTTTGAAGCTGGTGAAAGTGGAGGAGAGTCTGATGTGTTGGGGCAGTGAGTTCCAGAGTGTGGGTGAAGCACGGGAGAAGTCTTGGAGACAGTTATGTGAGGAGCTGATAAAGGGAGAGCAGAGGAGAAGGTCCTGAGAGGAGCGGAGATTGCTTGAGGGGAGATATTTAGAAATTAGGGCAGAGATGTATGGAGGGGAGAGGTCATAGAGAGCCTTGTAGGTGATGGTTAGTAGCTTGAAGTGAATTCGCTGGGCAGTGGGTAGCCAGTGTAGGGATTGGCAGAGGGGAGAGGCAGAGGAGTAGCGGGGAGAGAGGTGAATCAGACTGGCAGCAGAGTTAAGGATGGATTGGAGGGGAGCGAGGGTGCTAGCTGGGAGGCCACAGAGAAGGATGTTGCAGTAGTCTAGGTGGGAGATGACAAGGGCATGGACGAACGTTTTTGTAGTGTCATAGTTGAGGAATGAGCGGATGCGAGAGATGTTTTTCAGGTGGAGGCGGCATCTTGTTTTTGCTTGGAAAGAAAGCACTGTGGTTCTTATGAAGAGATTAAAACTAAGGGGTTATTCAGATAAGGTTTTGAACAAGGCGTTTTCTAAAGTATCATCTATACCGAGGGAATCATTGTTACAATCGTATGGTTCCACAAAACAATCTGGCAAAAATAAAAAGAATTATAAAAGAAATAACTTCTAATATATCTTTCACTACCACTTATAGCCTACAGTACGGAAAAATAGTGAACATCATTAAAAACAATTTACCATTGTTGTTTGTACAGCCCAACATCAGAGATATTATTAAAGATAAGATCAATTTTGTTTCCAGAAGGGCCCCCACATTAGGAAACATTTTATCTCCCAGCCTTTTTTTGTCCCAATCCAATACTAATAACTATAATAATTGGCTATCCATAAAAGGTACATATCGGTGTGGACACACCAGATGTGTCACTTGTAAATACATACAGGTAACACAAAATTTTAGCGCAACAGCCACAGGGGCCAAATATAAAATAGGGTCTTATATCAACTGTTGTACCCGTAACGTCATTTATTTGATTACCTGCAACGCTTGTTTGCTTCAGTACGTGGGATGCAGTTCCATCACTTTAAAAAGTGGAATCCATAGGCATTTATCGGATGTTAATAGGGCTGAGTTCACATGTATCTATGGTGTCGCGTCATTTCGCCGACTGCCATGCGAGCAATCTTGATTCCTTCCAGTGTTTTGGAATCGAGGTAGTCCATAAACCAGTGAGGGGAGGAGACATGAGAAGGAAATTACTATCATGGCAAGCCTGGTGGATATTTCAACTAAACACCAGGTCCCCGTTCGGCCTAAATAAAAGGTATTATGTTCCATTATTAATCTTGTTGTCCTTAGTTATTTGGTTTCCCCCACCTTCTGAGTTAATTCATTGTGATGTATTTGTATCTTTACATATATTTTGATCTTTTTTATCGTTCTTCTTAATTATGCACATGTGTTTTTAATTGTGGTTACGTGTTTAGTATTTAAGGAAGTTACGAACTCCATAACGTCACAATAAGGGAGGGTGTCTCCCGAAACGCGTCGGTGTGTCAGTCATTACGATGTTGTTCTAATCAAATCTCTTTTAATGGATGTCTAAATAAAGCTACTGTTTTTACCATTTTTTGGATTACACATCAAGTTGCTGGATCGGCCTTCTCTTTTTGTACACTGTGGTTCCTATGTATGAAAACTGTCTAGCATGAAGACTGTCTTTGTTTCTTTGCACTTTATAGTGCTCTGAAAAGATAAGACGAGCTCAGTTTGGTTGCTATGGGCAACAAAAACAGTCTTACTGTTAGACAGTTTTCATACATAAGGCCCTGAGAGTATTAGCTAGGGCAAACCACCGAGAACACGATTAGCTTATCAGACGCAAGAACATACAGGGAGGAACTCAGTAAGATCTTCCTGTGGATTTCACAGAGGAACAGAACATCGCCTTGCTGGTGGTTTCTGAGTAGGATGTGAGCTGTCAAACACTTCCCTACCTTTAAAAGATTCATTGGGGAAGATGTCTCCTCCCTTCCGCGTTAGTGAAGAATCATCCGGTTATCAGGGGAAGAGAGGCGTGTGTTTGTTTAAAGCAGGCCCATGTCTCACATCTCCTCTTTGTTTCCTGTTTCCTGGACAAGGATGGTGGGAAAAGTCATACTTCACGGCGCATACTAAATGTGTTGTGAGACTCGAGACGTGCTGTCCCCTGCAGCCAAAAGTCCTCACACCGGTCATGTATGTCTGCAGCTGCCTATGCTGTGGTGAGCACATCCACACAATGCCATGATAACAAATTACAATATATATGGTTATTTATATATATATATATTTTTTTTGGTCTCTTTAAGATTACTACAGCATAAACAGTGCAGATCGAATTTATATGTATAAAAGATTATGCATGATTTAAAGGAGTTGTCTCACTACAAGGATTGCTTTTTATGTTAAATATATTGCAAAAACAAGTCAATTTACAATATATGTCCATTAACAGTTTCCTACCTATGCCTAGATATCCTCTTTTGTATGGGCTGCATCTGTTCCTCAGGTCGCTATAGCTACAGACCTGTTTGATCTCTCCTGATAGGCTGCCAGCACTGGTTGCTATAGCTACAGACCTGGCTTCTACTGCAGCTTAGTGGAAGCCAGTTAACATGCCCCTGAATTCAACGTGAAACCAAGAAAACAGGACTGAGGTAAGATTAATCAATGTAGTGAGACAACCCCTTTAACCTAATTTATATTATTATTTCTAGGAAAGGATAACATTCCATTTGGGTTTGTAGTCCATTGTCCCTCCGTTTGAAACATCATCCCTTCTTACTATAGTTAGTGAGCATCTAGAATATGTAAGCTTCCTGACTAGCGCACATGCACAACAGATAATTATCTATGGGCATACACGCTAGTCAGTCAGCAGGCCAATACTTCGATACGGTAACCGTTCACCGCCCTATGTGCTGTTTCCTGATTGCAGAAGCCCTGCAGTGTAATTCTGTTTCTTCTGGCTGTGCAGAGTGAAAATGTGCCGGTCCCTTACTTTGAGTGAAAGGCAGGAATGAATGCAAGCTCCATGAATACAGCCGACCAGGAGCGAACAGAATGTAAATAATCTCTCAGCTAGTGAAATGCAAGGAGGAGGGATCTGACCAGCACTGGATATCAGTGTAAACAGAAACAGAAGATAAGTGATCATTTGATAACAAGACAGCTTTGCTAATGACATCTAATTGAAAAGTTGCTTGTATTCACTGTCCCCTTATTCTTAAGACTATTCAATGAAATGATACAACCCCTTTAAGGGGTTAAAGCATTTTGAAGTAGCAAAGCTAAGGACAACATCTGTGAATTTGGATGCCCTATTTTTTGGCATATATTACATGAAAAAACTACTGGCACGCTGTTGTATAGATGGTTTGACACATTTTAATGCACCTAGAATGCGTCAAAGTTTGATGCAAAACTGCCATACACAGTTTGGCGCATTACACTCTATGCACCATAAAAAGTTTGGCGCATTACACTTTCATTCATACTGTCGTATTATACACTCCTCTATATCTATTTAGAACTGGTGTATCGCTGCCAGGTTAAAAAGATGGTGCATGCGAATTCATAGATGTCGCCCGAAGTCCCTAAAAACGAGCGTTACCTGGTCTGAAGCATGTCTATTGGTATAACCAGAAAGCTCATCAGTCTCAATAGAAAACGTGCCATGTTTCTTTATACACTGTATTATCACAGCAGGAGAATGGAGCATTCAGCTAAACTCAAGCCTACTGAAAGACTAAGGGCCACATGTATGAAAACTGTCTAGGTCTAAAACTCACTTTGTTGCACATAGCAACCAATCAGAGCGCCCCTCTCATTTCATATAGAGCTCTGGAAAAATGAAAGGGGAGCTCTGGTTGATTGCTATGGGCAACAAAGTGAATTTTCGACCTAGACAGTTTTCATACATGTGGCCCTAAGTTGTCCAAAATGAACTACCACTTTACATCCTCTGTGATTCAGTCTTGTTACTTTTATAGGCACGGTAACATATTCATGTTCTAAATGCCCAGTTCACATGTTGCTTATTTTCTGCAGGATGGAGTTTGATGATGAAGATGGAGAGGGACCCAGTAAATTTTCTAGGTTAGTGAATACTTCATTTGTGTTGCTTTCTTTTTTCTTTATGTATTTTTATTACGTTATATTAATTATTTTCCTTTGCTTTCTGTAGGTATGAATGCAGGTTAGGTATGCTCCACAATAAGGTAGGATTTTGCTGTTACGGCTTACAGACTGCTAGGATTGCAATCATTTCCGAGAGAGTTTTTACACTTTACTGAGGGCTACGTGAAAGGTCACACGTCCAATACACCCCTAACTAAGCATCCAAAACTTCCCATTGACTGCCATGTAAAATCAGCATTGATGTTCAGATGATGCTGATTTTGCTCAAGTATTTTTGGTGTGTAGTGTGCGCGCCTGCAAATAAATGTTACTTCTTTGAAGCGTTTTTTACATGCCATCATGTAAGTATACAGGCAGGGAAAGTCATGTCCATGCCATTTACTCGTTGAAATTCCACGCTTGCCAGCAAAGAATTTTCAACGAGGCTATAATGCGTTTTCAAGGCGGACTGTCTGCCGAAATAGTGCATGTGACCCTCCCTTCAATCTCTGTTAAGAAGGGCCTTCTGTATAGAATTCAGTACTATATTTACTATACTTACTAAAGGTGGTTGTGCACTATTTACCAGTAGTTATTACTTTTCCATACATGGTTTCCACGTTATAGATAGGTATAGACAGCTTCGATAATTTCATGCGCATAATATTAGTCTAGAATGCGCCTGATTTCTAAACCCGCTCTACAGTGGGTCATAAATCAGGCGCATTCTAGCGCTTGTATGACATTTCTGGCTCAGGTACACCACTTTGAAAGTGGTATACCTGTTCCAGCAGTAATGTGCCTAGAAATGCCATAGCAAAGTTATAAATTTATAGCTTCGCTACGATTCTAGTGCGCCCCACCTCCCGCACGCCCCCCGAGATCGGGCGCATTACAAAGCATCGCAGCCGCTATATAATACGCCTGATAATGGTGTGTGGCACATTTAAACATGTATGAACGGGGCTGCACCTGATATCGGGCTCAAAAGACGCCAGATATCTGGCACAGCCCCGTTTATACATGCTGCCCTATATGTTCACCTTTACAATGAAGGGGCAACAATGCAGAGTATCAGCAATAGAGGCTCAAACCATGCAAAAGTGTGTAGCCTATTGGTCGTTTATACTGCAGCCCTAGTATTGCATCGTCCCTCCCTGTCCCACAAATTGCTATAGTAGGGTTCTCTCTTATTAGCGTATGAAAGTGCACAAGCTTCTCAGTTGAGCACCGCTGAGTAAATGCTATCAAAATAGCTATCAGGACACATTGATGTGCCTTTGATAAGTTGGGTTCTAGAGCTGCATTTCAAGGCAATACTTTGCTATATTTATAATTAAGTCTAATATGCAAAGATAAGCATCTTTTCAGGGTTGCTAAGTATATTATTAATTAAAGTAGCCAAGAAATGTATTATCCATGAGTTTATGTATCTGTCGTGCACAAATTAATAACAAGTGCAATGTGAAGTTCCAGTAAAAGGTTTTGGGCTGGGCTTGTAGGAGTTGGATTCCAGGTCTGTCATCATTCACTGCTATCCATCTCTCCATGCTGCTTACAGTGTCCATGTCCATCCTCGCATTCCACTGTCAGGAAAGCATTCAACATAAGATATTCTGCAGGTCTTTACACAGTGGAAAACCTACAGAAGGATCCTTTCTGCACAATGGAGGAGCTCACTCATAGTCTGTATTTTGCACAGTGTGTATTGCTGTGCCGTAATATCTTAGAAATGTCACTTTTGGGTCTATTATACTTTTTCTAAACGACTTGGAATTATGAATTTGAAACATCTAATATAGTCAGCCTGTCCTTAATCTAACCTGCAGCTTTCGAAAACTTGAGCATCAGATGGTCGTGATCTTGTTAAATGCAGGAGCCAAAAATGTTGGGCCCAGATTGGGAAAACAAAGAACGATTACTGTCCACAAAAGTTGACTTGATATTATTTTAGGATCTATATCGTGGCCACTAGACATGGACCACAGGGGTTTTTCTGAGCAGAATGGAGATCATACCTCACAACTTTTAGAGATTGTAATGAGGGCAACATCAGGCCACACCTCTAACTACACCCAAGTAGATGACATCACACCAGACCACACTCTAACCATGCCACCCGTAGTGACTGAATAATACCACCATACTCTTCCTGAATATAAACTATTACACTACTACCAATATTCCTGCTATACAGTGTTCCTATAGTGGTAGATACCAGTTGTAGAAAGGCGCTCTGCAGACACATAAGTGATTAGCGTGCAGTTACATCCAGGAGACGTCTTCTATGACTGGAGAGTGGTTTTCCTTCCCTCTTCTTCTCCATCTGATCCCGACCATCATGAGGACTTCTCCCGGCCATGACTCATCCCTGCAACTATCTATCTGTCATTGTGCTAACCCCTAAGCCCCCCTGTTACTTGAGAGAATAGTTAGTACAGTCATATACAGGCCTATGTGGGGGGTGGTTCTGTACAGTGACAGACATATGAGGGGGCTCAGTATAGTGACAAACATGAGGAGGCTCAATACAGTAAAAGGCACATGAGGGAGTCAGTATAGTGACAAATGAGGGGGAGGGGTCAGTACAGTAACAGACAGATGTGGGAGGTTGGTCTGTACAGTGACACCTAGGGGTGTCAGTACAGTGACACATAAGGGAGGGTCAGTACAGTGACACATGAGGGAGGGTCAGTACAGTGACACATGAGGGAGGGTCAGTACAGTGACACAGGAGGGGGGTCAGTACAGTGACACATGAGGGGGTCAGTACAGTGACACATGAGGGGGGTCAGTACAGTGACACATGAGGGGTCAGTACAGTGACACATGAGGGGTCAGTGACACATGAGGAGGAGTCAGTACAGTGACACATGAGGGGTCAGTGACACATGAGGGGGGTCAGTACAGTGACACATGAGGGGTCAGTGACACATGAGGAGGAGTCAGTACAGTGACACATGAGGGGTCAGTACATAGACACATGAGGGGTCAGTACAGTGACACATGAGGGGTCAGTGACACATGAGGAGGAGTCAGTACAGTGACACATGAGGGGTCAGTACATAGACACATGAGGAGGAGTCAGAACAGTGACAGGGTGGACTAGTGCAGCACCAGCCTCCTGTAACTCAGGCCAGCAGTAGGACACTCGGGAGGGGTAGAACCTTTGGGTACTTATTTTGTGGGAGCTGACATGGTTTCTGAGGAGAGGGTGAGCTGACAACACTGAGAGCACTGGAGCACATGTGGGAGGCAATGCACAGCAAGCACAGAGCTGCTGCAGGCTCACTCCACACATTTACATGAATTATCATGCCAGTTGTGAATGATCTTATTGGTGTATGGTGAACATAGCCCTAATTCGGTGACCAAGGCATTAAACAATCATCTTTATACACATCTACTTATTGAGCACGTATCACAAAAATAGACTGGAATAAACCTTCATCTCTTAGATAAGGCATAAACATCATTGTTCTTTCACCAAAGTTTTCTTTTATACATTACCAAACATACGTTACCCCCTGCAGTGACCCAAACAGTTGAATGGAAAGTATGTTGTGCATTATACAAACAAAAAGAAGCTGTCAGAGGAGCATTTTTAGCAATAATTGCCTGGCATACACATGCACAAGACAAATCAACAAAGAACAATAAAAGTATTGTTTATTCTCAGTATAAAATGTTTGGTCGTACATAAATAAATGTTCCAGTTTGTGTGATATGATTGAATTGTAACACGTGTTTACTTTTTTACTTGTTGTGTATTGTATCACTTATACAATTAAACATACAAAGGAAGTAATTTTCGAACATAGTCTGATAGCAAAGGGTTAAACCTCTGTTTCAAAGTCATAACAAATTTGGATGTCCAGAATCGTCAACTACCTCTGTAAAAATGTTTTGTTTAATGGCCTTTCATTCAGAAGGACTTAGCTTTGCTAACAGGGTTGTTTTAGTGACTACTTGCATTCCTAAAGAAGTAGCAATTACCCAGAACTCTTTGTTATTGCTTCTGGAAATGTATGAATAAACTGACCAAGTGGTATTACCCTTTGCCTTGTCAATAGGGTGTGTCCTTACAAAGTCTGACACTGTTGGCTGATTGAAAATTTAGGGTATGTTCACATGCCGTATTTGCGAGGGTATTTAAGGCCATGGTTGCGCTGCAATATGCCCGAATTACACCCCGCAAATACGATAAGTAATAGCTCTCAGTGAGAGTGGTGATTACCTGCCGTCAAGTGACATGTGAGTGGGAGCACTTCAGAAGTACATGCTGGCCAGCGCTTATTTCTAAAGCAACAGGTGTATTGCAGGCATGCAATATGCCGTGTGAACATACCTTTAGGGCACAGCAGGTTTTTCAGTCTGTTTTACAGACGGTTTTCGGATTTGAAAACCATCTATATACCGACTGTCAACCTTTCACATTGATTTAAATAGAAAATCCGTGTAGCAGTCCCCACTGCACAGATTTTCCGCCAGACGGTTTTTCACACCGCCTGTATAATGAAAAACGTAGAACATGTTCATTCTTTCACCCAGTTTTCGGGCAGAACATGAACATGTCAGTGGTTGAGGGGGACAGGTGAATCCACAAACTGCGGACAGAACTGTCCGCCAAAACCACAGGAAAGATGTCAAAATACCGTCCGGATTCTGTAAATTAGAAACCGGGAGCCATCTGAGCCTGACGTGTGGACACACCCTTAGGGCCCGTTTACATGGCAATGGACAAATACCGGTCTGTTTATCCAACCGGTATTTGTCCAGTTTGTGTGCCGTGCCCACGGCTGAGGGGGGACGGCTTTTCTCCGCGATGAGCCCTCCCCCTTCACATTCACTTGCACATATTCCGTCTGAAAACTGGACGGAAGAATGTGCATGCACAATGTTTTTCGGGCGGCCCACAGGCAGATAAACCGCCGGGTTGTGCTCGATTTGCGTGGGGACATGCCCTTAGGGTGCTTTCACATGGTGCAGTTTTGGTGCAGTTTTTCACGTGCTATACTACACTGCTTTCATTACCAGCAAGCTGCTTTCAGTTATCTAAACTTTTTGGAAAGATGTTAGTGAGTAATCGATTACTGTATTTATATTCCACAAGACTTTAAACACTCACTGGTGACACCTTTCCAAAAAATGTAGGTAACTAAAAGAAGCTTACTGGTAATAAAGGCAGTATAATTTTAGTACAGTACTGCAAGTGAAAACAATTGCACCAAAATGAGCCCTTATGTGGGAACACACTTAATTGAAAATGAAAACATCTGATTATCAGTTTATACAATAATTTCCAGAATGAATAGAAAAGGAATGACACATAAAAGGGGCAAATTTATCAAGACAATGGCGCAAGAATTCAGCGCTCTGATAAATCCGACGCCTTGTAAGACTGTCAAGTCTAAGGGCCACATGTATGAAACTGTTTAGGTCTAAAACTCACTCTTTTGCCCATAGTAACCTATAGGCAAGAAAGTTTTAGACCTAAACAGGTTCATACATGTGGCCCTAAGATTGCACTGTCTAAAATAGGCATCCTCAAACTGCGGCCCTCCAGCTGTTGGGAAACTACAACTCCCATCATGCCCACTGTTATAGATTATATAAATGCATGATGGGAGTTGTAGTTTCCCAACAGCTGGAGGGCCGCAGTTTGAGGATGCCTGGTCTAAAAGATAGATAGTATTGATAAATCTGCCCCATTGTTCTAAAAAGTAGATACTTGAGGGCCTCATATATTAAAACTGTCTAGGTGTAAGACTTTCTTTTTTGTCCATAGCAACCAATCAGAGCTCCCCCTTCATTTCATCTAATGCTCTAAAAAAGTGAAAGGGGAACTCTGATTGGTTGCTATGGGCAGCAAAGAAAGTCTTACACCTAGACATTTTTCATACATATACCCCTTGGCTTATTGTTTTGTAAGGGGTATTTACTAAAACAGACATGTTAGGAGAGTTGATTTGTGATATATGTTGCAAGGTTTTTTTTTTCAATTGTTGTTTATTTTTTGGGGGTTTGTACTAAATGACAGCATGAAATGGCCATCATTACAGCTGCTACAAGTCTTATCCCCTATTTTATCCAGAGTTTCTGAAGTATAAATCTGGCACTAATGATTTGCATGTTCATATATTGTCCTGTATGCTCCCATATAGCCATTCAGGAAACATATAAAATAGTTGATAAAGTCCATTAGATTAAAGTAGCTAAGAGTGTCGTGCAGAACACAGAAGAAACCGTGATAACTAAGACATTTCTGAACAGAATATTTGGCATTTTAAAAACTTCTAGATATCAGAAGTCCCATATCCCACTACTCCACTGAATCAGGTGAGTTTCTTTTTTCTCTCTCCCCCTCATAACCCAGCAATCAGTGCCATTAGTTTTGGCTCCTGATATGCGAATTAGGGTATAGACAGTCAATGGGACAGTCATAACAGCTCAGTTTTCAACAGGAGGGCATGAACTTGAGCACTACACATACTGAGAACTGAGCACTGGTGAGTACCCGATTATCTATGGCTTCTTGGCATATCGGGTGTTGGAGCTAACGCATCAGTTGCTATGGCATAGGGAGGGCTGGTCTGGAGGAAAAGACAAAAATGTATCAGGGGCATCCTGTGATTCCTGACATCTATAGTTTTTTTTGAAGAGTCTAGAGGTCCTTAAAGGGCACCTGTCAGGTGGCTTTTGCTGCCTTTTCTGGGAGCAGGATATGATTTCGAGAGAGAAGCTGAGCTATGTGATAAATAGGTTCATCGGGTTTGGGGCAGGATTTTTGAGTAAAAAGCAGAGTAAATCCTGACCAGACTTCTTAAGAGACAGTGACAGTTGTGCTTTTCTGGCCCACAAACAGTGAATCACAGTTTTCACTGTATCAGTGTGTGTACAGAGCAAACAGTACTATACTGTTTTTCACTCACGGAGCTCAGCTTCTCTCCCTCTATAATATAAACCTATACAGTAACTCACAGAGCTCAGCTTCTCTCCTATTATATAACCCTATATATCAGAGCTCCACTCCTCTCTTCTATCATATAATCCTATATATCACAGTGCTCAGCTTCTCTCCTCTATCATATAACCCTAAATATCACAGAGCTCTGCTTCTCTCCTCTTATCATATGACCTATGATTCACAGAGCTCAGCTTCTCTCTTATCAGATAACCCTATATATCACAGAGGTCATTGCTCCTCTCTCTATCATATTATCTAGTAGATCAGCAGAGCTCAGGTCATCTCATCTATCATATAACAATAATATCACAGAGCTCAGCTTCTCTACCTCGTTCATATCAGCCCAATATATCACAGAGTTTCAGTTCGTTGTTATCAGATAAACCCTATATTCACTACGAGCTCATCTTGTCTCCCTCTATTAATATAACCCTATAATACATCAGAGTTCAGCTCTCTTTCTATATATAATCCTATACAGTATATCACAGAGTTCAGCTTCTCTCCTTTTGATATAATCCTATATATCACAGAGCTCAGCTTCTCTCCTCTATATATAACCCTATATACCAGAGCTTCACTCCTCTCTTCTATATATAACCCTATATATCCAGAGCTCAGCTTCTCTCTCTATTATATAACCCTATATATCACAGAGCTCAGCTTCTCTCCTTTTATATAACCCTATATATAAAGAGCTCAGCTTCTCTCTTCTATTATATAACCCTATATATCACAAAAGCTCAGCTTCTCTCCTCTCTATATAACCCTATATATCACAGACTCAGTTTCTCTCCTTTATGATATAACCCCATATATCACAAGCTCAGCTCTCTCCTTTATATAACCTATATATCACAGAGCTCAGCTTCTCTCCTTATTGATATAACCCTATATATCACAGAGCTCAGCTTCTCTCCTTTATGATATCACCCTATGTATCACAGAGCTCAGCTTCTCTCCTATATGATATAATCTATATCATCACAGAGCTCAGTTCTCTCTTTCTTTCATATAACCTATATATCACAGAGCTCAGCTTCTCTCTCTCTATCATATAACCCTATATATTACAGAGCTCAGCTTCTCTCCTCTATCATGTAATCCTATATATCACAGAGCTCTGCTTCTCTCCCTTTATCATATCCTGCTCTCAGATAGGGGAGAATAAACCACCTGACAAGTTCCCTTTAAGAAACTTGAGGAATTAGAACTCAAGAGTCTATATATGAAACATTTTCTAGTGAGTTTCCAATTCCAGGTGACAATGCTGTGCAATAGTTCTACCACTAATATCAGGGAATCCCTAGTGTTGTTAAACTGAGTGTTGTTGCCAAATTTCACATTTTACTGTTATTAAATATGTGTTTGTTTCATGTATCATCATTGCTTATGATCTGACAGGTGAGTTACATTGTTTTGTCTCGGGGGATATAAAAATACTGGAGGTTATGTATACAGACCAGTGCAAATAATGAAAGTGGTGCTGCCTATAGTAATCAGTGGCCATTCTTTGTCATTTTGTAAATGTACTTTACAAAATGTAAACATTTGGTTGTTATAGGCAACATCACTTTTTCTATTATACACTAGTATTTATACATGGCTACCACCGTGTCATGCCAGAAAGAGAACACAAATCACCAGTAAACGGTATACAATGAAGAAAGTCGCCAGTGTTTTTTCAGCTGACAGGCCAGAAACTTATTTATTCTGTCATTTCACTTAACACTAAATGGGAAATGAAAATTAAAGTTGTTTTTTAATTTGGTCTTGGTGGCATCTGGATCTCGGTAACATTGCCATTATTCCTATAAACAGCTCATAGACATAGTAGTGAATTACACAGATACTGTTGTAAGCTAGCAAGGCCCATAGTTCCTTCCATAGCATTGATAGCCTACTGGAAAGAAAAGGATAAGAATTTTTAAAAACTATATTATCAGCATGGAGGCTTTGCTTTGACCTTTTTAACGCCCAAGTTTAAGGGGTTTACTTGTTTTATTTTATGAGTTAAGCTTATTCATTGGTTAACAAAAAGTAATTTAAAATTGGATATGTAATCCTCGGCAGAAATCTAAGATGATACCTTTCTGTTCTTGCCGAGGACTTAGGGTATGTTCACACGGCTTATTTGGACGTGGTTTTGGACGAGGTTTGCGGAGAGTTTCCGCTCCCAAAACCTCGCCTGAAACCACGCTTCTTCAGAAGCGGTTTTAGAGGCTTTTTGTCGGCACGATATTCGACGAGGTTTTGAATGAGGTTTTCACCCATACAAATTGATAGCCAGGACAAAAACCGCGCTGAAAACCGCACCTAAAACACTCTTCAAGAATTAACATGAAACTTCTTCTTCAGTGCTTCCAAAGAAGCGTGTAAAAACCTCGTCGTGTGGGAACTACAACAAGGTTTTACATAGGAATCAATGAAATGAACTGGGGGCGTTTTAGATGGGGTTTTGGGCGAGGAAACGCTCCGAAAACCTCGTCCAAAACCACATCAAAATAAGCCGTGTGAATATGCCGTGAGGCAGTTTTTCGTCTCTGCTTTGGAGCCGTGTTAGTCTCATGTCACTCCTGCACCAATTAGTGCGGATCTTTATGTTCAGATGTTATAGGCAGGTCTTTTGCAGAAAAACCGCAGCGGACCTGACCCATCTGAACATACCCTTAAAGAACTATGCAGAGAGGTAAAGGCACCATGGGACCCGGTTTCACCTCTTATAGAGGTTGGCCGGTTAATTTTTTTTTTTTGCTCCTTAAATTCACTATGGCGTAAACAGCATTTATTGAATTTAGATGTGTAATAGATTATGTGTGATTTAACCTTATTTGTACTATTATTTTTAGGGCAAGAAGTGATGATGTTCCCGTCAGGTTTCTAGTCCATTGACCCTCCTTTCAGAACATCCCTTTCTACTACAATTGGTGAGCACCTACAATATGAAGATGCAAGCCTCTTGACTAGCGAACATGCCCATCAGATAATTATCTACTGGGCATGCTGCTCTCCCCGAACAAAACGTCACACTACTTCGTACAGTGTGATGTTCTGATTGGTGAGAGCATTGGGCAGCTACAAGTATGGAAGAGCTGTAGATAATGTTCTGTTGGGCCAGGTGGCCGTCACTTTTATAGTGTAGCCACCCACTGTCTTCCCCTAACACAGTGTCACACTACTTTGTATGGAGTAACGTTTCGTTCTGGGAGAGCAGTGGGTGGCTACAAAATGCCGGCCCGCTTACTGGCTGGTCCGCATGCCTAGTAGATAATTATCTGCTGGACATGCGCGCTATTCAGGAGGCTTGCACTTTGTACATGCTCACTAACTGTGGTAGGAAGGGATGACGTTCTGAATGCAGGGTAAATGGGCTACAATCTGAACGGAACATCATCACTTCCAGCCCTACAAATAATAGTATAAATAAGGTTAAATCACACATAATCCTTTATACATGTAAATTCAATATATATGGTTTGAGCTTATTGAGCAAAAAAGAACCAGACACCCCCTTTATTGAATTTTCCTATTCACTGACAGCAGGCAAAATTCTTAAAACTTGGGAGGATTTGCTATACAAATTATATCAGATGTTGACTTAGCTTTTTGTTACATGATGAATAAGCTTTATCTATGTAAAACCAGAAAATGCCTTCAACTTTGAACTACCCAAATGGGTCTAGTGACTGGCAGTGCACTCTGCAGTTTAATACAGTTGAAACCCAGCAGCAAAGCCCATTAAGTATGTGAGCGTAACTACCAGTTGAAACAAAGCCTGAGATGAAAAAAATAAATAAAATAATATCAGATGTTGGATTATAATATTACCAAGCAAAGGAGAACCAAATCATTACCAAGACCTGATGCCAATGAAAAAGTATGGAGACTAATTTGGAAGCTGAACAGACACTGACAGACTTATGTACACACATCCTCTGCAGTCCCTCACACGTGTGTGTTCGTTGGGTTGCGGGGACCGTGTCCCTGGACGGCTTGCTTGGGTTTATTTTTACTCTTCCCTTTTTTTTCTCTCTTGATTCTGCTTCCAGAGAGAATCACAGTGAAATTGAAAGACGTCGGAGGAATAAGATGACACAGTACATCACAGAGCTGTCCGACATGGTTCCCACCTGCAGTGCCCTCGCACGCAAACCTGACAAGCTCACCATCCTGCGCATGGCTGTATCCCACATGAAATCCATGAGAGGGACAGGAAATAAATCTACGGACGGAGCATATAAACCCTCCTTCTTAACAGAACAGGTGCTGCTGCTTTGCAAGCCATTAGAAGTATATAATAGTCATCCCTTCTATTGTGTAGAGTAAAATGATAGCGAAGATGATAGCAGTATTAAAGGGGTTGTCTCGCTACAAGGATTGCTTTTTATGTTAAAGATCTTGCAGAAACAAGTCACTTTGCAATATATGTCCATTAACAGTGTCCTACCTATTCCTAGATATCTCCTCTTGTATGGGCTGCATCGGCTCCTCAGGTCGCTATAGCTACAGACCTGTTTGATCTCTCTTGATAGACTGCCAACACTGGTTGCCATAGCTACAGATCTGGCTTCTACTGCAGCCTAGTAGAAGCCAGTAAACACACCCCTGAATCCAAAGTGAAACCAAGAAAACAGGACTGAGGGAAGATGAATCAATGTAGTGAGACAACCCCTTTAAGTCAGCTGAATGTATGAAATCTGTCAATATGTAACAGTTGATATTGTACAATGCATGACTTCTCCATTTGTTTTAACTGCTCCTCTATGTGTTCCCTTATTGGACTGTTTTTTCCGGTTTTCCAGTAAGTAAAAACCAATTACTGTAATTTCTTTAAAACATTTTTATTAGTATTTAGCAGCCATTATTTGTTTTAGTTACATGGTGTGCTTTTTACTGTAAATTAAATTTTATGAATAGAGAGAGCCCAACAAAGTAATGACCATCATGCTTAGCCAGCCATAGCTCATTACTACTCAGATGGTTAAGTATCACACGCCAACCCTGAACTGTATATATTGCTTGGAAAATAGGATTGGGTCTTGTTGTACAGGAAATTATTTCCCCAAAAACTTGGGAGAAAAGTTATCTTTCTTATGACAAGATTTGATCCTCTCCAAATGTGCAATAACTCATCATTCAATAACTCTTGAAACAAGAATGGCGACCATCAAGATGACTTGGAGCTAAGGCCACCCGATGACTATGGTCGACCAATACCTGCTGCAGTTAAGCTTTGAAATTGAAAAGCTGATGCAGCTGTTTTTGCTGCTTGAAAGAGGTTTTCAAGACTTTTAAAAACTTCCCTGCCATCTCCCACTGTGCTAATAGAAAACAAACCCATGCTTACTTCTCACATCAACACTGTTCCAGGGCTACCAGAGTTCCAGTGTTCCCCTCCTCCCCCCGGTCCCGCATTGATGACATCACATTCATGGATCACATGATGCTACAGCCAATATCTGGCTTCAGCAGTCACAGGCCTGCAAATACAGAGATCAGTGATTGTTTGCAGCATCATGTGATCCATGAATGTGATGTCATCAGTGAGGGACTTGGGCTGGCAGCACTGGAACAGTGATGATATGAGAAGTAAGTATAAGTTAATTTTCTATTGTAGCCCAGTGGGAGGTGGTAGGAAGGTTTTTTTTAGCCCTTGGAAGACCCTAAAGCCTTATATATGACCCTTTCCTTCTGCAATGGAAGTAACTGATCTAAAAATGCAAAAAACAGGGTTTTTTTAATTTAAAGAACTAGAATGCCGCCAAAATGCATTTGCTGTGCCTCTCTCTGTTACCAAAGCATTGGAATAAATAGTAAAAATAGGGCAACTGCTTTCATTCTCATGGATGTCTATGTTGTGAACCCCAATACTTTTCGACAGCTATGTAACTAAAATGTATTATATATATCATGTGTAAATGTGAATGAAGCCTAAACTTCCACACATGGACAATGTGAATGGAAATAAACACAGCAGTTTATACTACAGATGAGAGGATTGTATATATTGGAATCACTCCTAGTATAAGTGATTTGGTAATAGAAGAGGGCATCAAGTGGTTCCAACTATTGCCCTTCAAGTCTCTTGTTAATATATCAGCCATTTTTCACCTCAGCTGAAAAGATGATACAGGTTGTCATAAAACATCTGATAAATGCTGAAGGGCTGCAGGAAAGCTGCGGCTTCCCATAGGATATCTCATGTTAGCTGGTTCATGCTCCCCGAATGACGGACAGCACAAAATAGTTCTAGGTTTCCCAATCGCAGTAATGTGAGTTCTTCCTGTAAAGCTGTGCTGGGTATAACAAGCTATCCCCTGTCTGTGTATAGGTAAAGACATGTCCGTTAAACGTATCTGGGCAGACCAAGGGCGCCTATTGGTTTTATTTCATCCTCTCGAAATGGAACTTCAGAGTAAAACTCACATTACTGGGATAGGGAAACCTGCAGATATTTCTTGCTGCCCGTCATTTAGGCAGCATGAACCAGATGACAGGTTCCTTTTAAAGAAAGGAGTAATAAAAAGTCTATAACACACTTGCTCTATAGGCAGTTACTTAAAGGGATATTTCCATCTCACTAATTAGCTTTAAACATGTAGTCAAAGGTAAAGACACATTACTAACATTTAACTTGCTGTTGTCATTTTGTTTATTTCATAGCTAGAGCAGTTTTAATCTTCTGCTTGTTTAGAGAAAATGTCCTAGTTTACAGACCACCTCTTTCTGGTCTAGCAGTGGCTATTGGTGAAGTCACTCCCTGCTGTATCAGCAGGTTTGGAACTTACTAAGAGAAACTATACCATTTAGAGATAGACACAGAGAGACCGCTGTAGTCTTGTTCCTTGCTATGAGTTCTGCAGTGACACTGTCATCTTTGTATGTAAATACACAGATAACAGTTGTCTTGACCGCATATTAGTTTATTCTCTCAGTAGGATCTTCTGTTCATGAAAAGTACATTTCTGCTAGCTATACATTTATGGCCTGATATTCTACTTGAACTTTGTCATTTTTACCACCCCTCCATTACTAAGGTCCCTCGAACAGGACCAGCTAGGGACACCAGTGCTGAGATGTCAGCCAATGCTGTAGAACTGTCCAGAGCCTGCAGAGAAAGTAGGAGCGTGAAGAAGTGGGAGAAGAGCAGGTTCTGTGAAAACTGCCAGATGAGAAAACCCCTTTAATTTACACTTGTAAAATGTATCATGTTCTAGATTACCTAGGGCAGTGATATTTATTACCACTCGACCACTTATATTTATTACCACTCTACACATTGTAGAGATAGATGGTGATACACTTTGATGAAATGTATTCATTAAATTATTTTACACAGCTCAAAATTGTTGGTTTACTATTAAATACAGACACTATGGCCCTTTAACATTTGCTTATTTTTCGTATGGCCAGGAGCTGAAGCATCTTATACTTGAAGCTGCAGATGGATTTCTGTTTGTTGTGGCAGCAGAAACTGGAAGAGTGATCTACGTTTCCGACTCTGTCACTCCAGTGCTGAACCAGCCCCAGTCAGAATGGTTTGGAAGTACTTTGTATGAGCAGACTCATCCTGATGACATTGAGAAGCTCAGAGAGCAGCTATGCACATCAGAGAACTCCATGACAGGTTGGTTCTGTTGTCATAACATCCATGTAATGCTTGATCTTGAACTATTTCCTTTGCTACAAAGTCATGAAATATAGATAACCATTTATTTTCTTTTTCAACTAATTATCAGTTGTATAGTCTACTTAAAGAAATACATGTTTGACAACCATACTGGTAATGGCATGCAAGCACATGCTTAAGGCTTCTCCCCATGGCACATGTTTACAGTTGGTTTTGCAGACGGTTTTCGGATTTGAAAGCTGTCTGTAAACCGACTGTCAACCTTTTACATTGACTTTAATAGAAAATCCGTGCAGCAGTCCCCACGGCACGGATTTTCCGCCAGACAGTTTTTGACACCGCTGGCGGTCCGATAACCTTAGGACGTGTTCATTCTTCCGCCCGGTTATCGAGCGGAACATGAATATATGGGTGCAAAGGGGGAGGGCTTGAATCCGCATACCGCATCCCATGCGTGCCAAAAAAAGACCCGACCGGTATTTCTTCTCTGCCGTGTAAGCGCTCCCTTACTGTTTTATTTGGTTCATTTTCAACACATCCATGCAGTGTCAGCGGGGATCCCTGGGGCCCACCAGTGGCGTTAATTCTTGGGGGCCCACCAGTGGAGTTAAGTCTTGGGGCTCACCCTACAACTGCTGTCTATCACTGCACATACTGCACATGACTCTTCCATTCTGTCTCTTGCTTTCTGCCACTCCTTTTCTATGCCGTAGTCCCTGGCAAGCAGTCCAGGGGCTCACCAGGGGTCTCCCTTACCCCCCCTGTGAGCCGTCTGAGCATACTTCCATGGTCTATATAATAAACCCACATATATGGGCCCACCTTATTGACTAGAGGAAAACGTAATTGATGCAATAATATAATATCTGAGAACCAAAAAAAGTTCCAAAAGTTGGTACACTGTGTAAAGTGCAAAGAAAACAAGAATTATATGATTTGGAAATCTCTTATAGCCATATTTTATTCATAGTAAACCGTAGAACATTATCAAAAGTTAAAAGTTATCAATTTTTCCATTTGAAAAGAAACTAAATTTAGAAATTGATGGCAGCAACACAACTGTCATGTTTTCACGGCAGGTAGTGGACCTACTGTGCCACTACCAGGCTTTCTCAGAGGGGGCGTGACTAAGATGGTCACCAGGTGCTACTCTAGAGCAGTTCGTGACAGTGTCAGCTGACCAGGACAGGTCAAAAGCTCTATACAGACAGAGGACCAAAACGGAAGACAAGGAGCCAGGAGATCTGCCAAGTACTGTAACAAGGAGACACGGGGCTAAAGGGACAGGAAGTCCTATGGTGCAAAACACACAAAGTAAGACCACTGGACATACAGAACAGGGACACAAACAGGAACAGAGACTAGACACAGAACTAGGACAAAGCCCGGAACATGGATTAAGACTATAGCAAGAAGTTCAGAACTAAGAGCAAGACAGAACTAGGACTATAGCTAAGAACACAGGCCAAGAAACAGACAGACAAGGACCCAACAGAACACAGACCAGACAGACAGGGCAAATATCACAGGAACATAGGCTAGAAACACAGGAGAGAACATAAACCAGGACACAGAAAGACTGGAAAAGACCCAGACACAGCGGACATGCTAAGCAAGGGTCAAGCCAACATCACGGGAACATAAACTAGAAACACAGGACTGAACATAAACCAGGACACAGACAGACCGGACAAGACCCAAGCACAGCAGATATGCTAAGTAAGGGTCAGCTCCAGACGTGTGGGAGAGACTGCTTAATAAAGCACCAGGTTGAAGAGAATTAGCTAAGGAAGTCACACCCAGCTGGACCTACAAAGGCTAAATCCCAGCAGGATTCTGCCGTGCTCCCCTAGTAGCCAGGAGCATCCGATTTGGCTGCATGGTGCATACAGCATTGCCAACGCTAGGTAGGTCTCAATGACTGTGAGCATAGCGGCATGACAACATCTTAAAAAAGAAGGAACTTGACCATGTCTGCCATTGTCTGAAAAGTAAGGAGACCAATTGGTGGAGTTTTAGGAGAGGAACATTGTTCCATTCTTGTCAGATATAGGGTTCTAACTGTTCAACAGTCTTGGGTCTCCATTGCCTGATGGTTTGTTTCATAATGTACTAAATGTTTTCTACTGCTCTAGACTGCAGGCAAGTCAGTTCAGCACCTGGACTCTTCTACTGTGAAGCCATGTTGTTGTGAGGGATGCAGTATGTGACTTAGCATTGTCTTGCTAAAATATGCAAAGCCTTCCCTGAAAGAGACTTTGTCTGGATGGGAGCATATGTTCTAAAATCTCTCTGCATTCATAGTGCCTTTCCAGATGTGTAAGCTGCCCATGCCATAGGCACTATTGATCCCCATTACAATCAGAGATGCAGGCTTTTGAACTGTGCGCTGATAACAAACTAGATGGTCCCTCTCCTCTTGAGTCTGCACAGCATCCATGGTTATAAATAATTTCACATTTTGACTCATCTGACCACAGAACAGTTTTCCATTTCGCCTCAGTCAATTTTAAATGAGCTTTGGGCCAAAGAAGACAGTGGCTTTTCTAGATTGTGTTGATATATGGATTTTTCTTTGCATAATAGAGCTGGTGGGATATTGAAAGTCTTTGCAATTTTGAGGAGCAATTTTTAGAAATTGTTCCACAATTTTTAGATACCGTTTTTTCCCAAATTGGTGAATCTCTGAGCATTATTGCTTCCAAAAGACTCTGCCTTTCTACCCTGCTCTTTTTATACACATTCCTGTGACACATTAGAGTGACCCTCTAGCGGTTTTTCATTTGTACCACTTACTTTTCCTACCTCCTGTTAACCCTGTCCCAACTTTTTCGAGATGTGTTGCCACCATCAATTTCTAAATGAGTTATTTTTTCAATTGAAATGGAAAAAATGTCTCTTTTAACTCATGATATATGTTCTATTTTCTGTAATGTATAAACTATGGGAGACATGTGTGAAAACTGTCTCGGTCTAAGACTTTTCTTGTTGCCCATAGCTACCAATCAGGGTTCCCCTTTCATTTCTTCAGAGTTCTATATGAAATGATAGGGGGACGCTGATTGGTTGCTATGGGCAACAAGAAAAGTCTTAGACCAAGACAGTTTTCATACATGTCCTCCTATGTTTTTATAATAATATAATATAATAATAATCTTTGTTTATATAGCGCCAACATATTCCGCAGCACTTTACAATATAGAGGGTATAAGCACAGACAAACCAGACATTACATTATAAAAAAGCTACTGACAAATGAGACACGCGGTGTGAGGGCCCTGCTCGCAAGAGCTTACAATCTTTTATGGTGTATGGGTGAAACAAAGGGTGACAAGTGCTTTGTTTACAATGGACCAGCCATGTTACATAAAGATGGGGTAGTATACATAAAATGTGGATGAACCTGCCATCCCAACCATACATCTATATACAGATAAGTGCCTGTGGGTGCCAAAGTGCAGGAAATGACGAATCTGTGACAGAATTTGGGGGGTTGACAATTAGGGATCTTGATAGGCTTGTCTAAGAAGATGAGTTTTCAGAGCGCACTTAAAACTGTGAGGGTTGTGAGTGTGCCTGATCACATGGGGTAACATGTTCCAGAGAACTGGTGCAATACGTGAAAAATCTTGGAGACGGGCATTGGAGGTTCGGATGAGTGAGGTGTGTAGTCTTAGATCAGTAGCAGAGCGGAGAGAGCGGGTAGGGTGGTAGACAGAGATAAGGGAGGAGATGTATGGGGGTGCAGCACTGTGGAGAGCCTTATGTGTGAGAGTGATGAGTTTATGTTATATTCTGTACTGAAGAGATTTCCACATCTTCTTTCATTTACATTTTACTTTGCGTCCCAACTTTTTTAGAACTGGGGTTATTTATTGCCATGTTTTTTATTAGGAAATCTGCAAAAGGCACTCAACACACTCTCGCTTGAGTTAACTATTTCTTAAGTGAACTTATACTTTCTAATTGGTAAAATTGATGTTTACTGAAAATGAATTGGAATAAATCATTGTTCTACTCACTGTGTATTCCTTCACTGACGATTACGTCTACAGCTTCATATTGTATCAGTCATTTACACACTAATATTTATACATTTTTATGTAGTCTTGTTCCACTTATAATTTTAATGGAGGGGTAAGTAAACAGTAAGCAAATTGCTGTAGTCGTGGAAGGTACAAATGAGTCAATGCATCTGTTCTTAAAAGCATTTCCTCTTCAGAGGTTCTTCAGGACCACATGTCAAATACACCTCTAGTGAAACAAGATGCTGACCACAGCTGGGAGAATGTACTGCCTCAGTGGTTTTTAGCCTTTTAAGTACACTTTAGACTTGTGTTTGTGGCTGTAGATCATCTTTGATATTCTGACTTAGGTGCATCCAAGCCTAGATTTTGCCTTCATTGAAAATATTTGCTGTGGTAGTAAATCTGCTGTCATTAATCATTTGGTTCTTTAGATAGCAAATTTGCTGCCATTAAGATAGCTTAAAGAGAACCTATCACATAGTTTATGCCCCCCTTGCTGAGGGCAGCACAAGCTAGTGTCAGACCTGCTGTTTCCAGCGCTGTGCCCCTTATTCTGTAAGATGCTGTAGTTTTAGAGTATTTAATGCTCAAATCTGCAGTTTTCAGCCAGAAAAGTCATTCGAAGAGTCAGTTTTTTTTCAAACTCCGCCCACCTGAGGCTAGCCCCGCCCACCTCAACTGATAAACCTGTTACTTTGAATAGGTAGAAACATGTGAATAACTGTCAGTGGGTGTGGCTAGCTTTTGGTGGGCAGGGCTAACACCTACTCATAAATAAGATTTGAGGAGTAAATGCTCTAAAACTGCTGCATTTTACAGAATAAGGGACACAGTGCTGGGAACAGCAGGTCTGACACTAGCTTGTGCTGTCCTCAGCAAGGGGGGCATAACCTATGTGACAGGTTCCCTTTCAAATTTGCATTGACATTATTAGGAGCCCATTGCTATTGGGATTCCAGTAAATTTCATAAATATTAACAGGGCTAGCTAGAGATAGTATGAGTACCAAAAATGTTTAATTAGTATGACTTTAGTGTTGGTTCCCCACAAGAGTATTAACTTGTTTTTACTAAAGTCAACACTTAAAATCCAGTTAATGTTATGTTATGGAGAATGTTCACAACAGAAAAATTTCACGTGTTCCCTCTCTTGGGATGTGGCCCCATTTTGAAGACAAGTAAAAGAAAGGATTATTAATGGTAGCAAAAACTAAGCCTTTCTGCATAAGTAGACATTGTTCATTGGTGGTGACAGGGCCCCTTTGAATTATTATTCTGGCCATAAAAACGGATCATCATCTGGAAAACGCCCGGCTTCTGTTTTATTATGTTTTGCACATTCAGACTCCTTAAGACAAAGCACTTAGTGGTCATTCACACTAGGGGCATATAGGCAAGAACATTAACCTATGGGCATGACAGAGTACATTGTATGGACCAGGGCAACCTCCACGCAGCTTGCTTCGAATAGCCCCCACCGTGCTCGGCAGGGCCCTGGCAGCCGAGAGTTCCTGACAGTTCACAACAGTCTAGGTCTAAAGTTTCACGCTCTCTTCCTGCAGTTTGTTATGGCAGATGTTTTGCTGGATCTAGTTCTGCTTCTCTTCAGAGTAAAATATTTATTCGCCCTGCCTTGTTTTGCTTCTCTATTTGATGGTACTTGAAAAATGTTTAAAGTTCAGCAACTTTTTCCCCTGGCTTTGTTTTATTTTAGTTGTAATATTTCCGAGAGCTCAAGTAGAAAAAAAAAAGGTCCATTGAAAGTTTATTTTTCTTTTTTAATTTGTTACAGAAAAAAATCCTCCATTTTCCTGAAAGGGCTGGGCGAAATTCCTTATCAGCTGGATGCTCTGACCATGCAGTAGTATTCCTCTTTGTGTGCCTGGCGTCGCGTTCCTCTGTAAACTATTTCATATCAATATCAGAATCTTGTGTGTAACCCTTGACTGAAAAACTCAGCTATTAGGGCCCTGCATTAAATCTATGTGCCAAGAATGCTTCTGGCATATGGGCTGAATGTATCCATAGACTCTCTTTGTTTTGCTGTATGCCCAAAGAGTGTACTTTTGGCATTTGTCTGGCCATTACACATATGGCTTTCTTTTTCTTTTTGTGTGGTATGGAATATCACAGAAAACTATGCTATCGCTTGCTAAGGTATCCAGTAAAAAAAAAAGTATACAATGGTATCTTGGTACTCATCATTAATTTGTTCCAGAAGGCAGGTTGAGTACCAAATATATTTTTCCCAAAAGGAATAATGTAATTTAAAATAATCTGTTCCAGACCCCCAGAAAAACCACATTTTATAAAGCATTATATGCATTAATAGAGTGGTATAATACTAAATAAACATTAAAAATACATAGACATAAAAACAGTAATGAGATTAAATAAAATACTTTTAAATTCACTTTACTTGTATTTAGAGAAGTTCATGGCCTAATGGAATGGTGGGAAGGAAGACGGTGAGGAGGAGGTCTACCACTTTATAGCGTGCTTTTATCCATGAGCAGCTGCCACTTACACATGACACATTTGCATGATCATACAGTGCACATACAGGGCAAATACAAGACTGCCAGTTTAAAGAGAAGCTGTCACATAGGTTATGCCCCCCTTGCTGTGGGCAGAACAAGCTAGTGTCAGACCTGCTGTTTCAAGCACTGTGTCCTTTATTCTGTAAGATGCTGTAGTTTTAGTGTATTTAATGCTCGAATCTGCAGTTTTCAGTCAGAAAAGAGTCATGAAAAGAGTCAGTTTAAGTCATGACCGGCCCACCTGAGGCTAGCCCCGCCCACCTCATAACTGATTAACCTAATACTTTGATTAGGTAGAAACATGTGAATACCTGTCAGGTGGGTGGACTGTTTTCTTGCTGAAAACTGCCAGATGAGAGCATTAAATGCTCTGAAACTACAGCATGTTACAGAATAAGGGACACAACACTGGAAACAGCAGGTCTGTCACTAGCTTGTGCTGCCCTCAGCAAAGGGGGCATAATCTACAGTGGTGGCCAAAAGTATTGGCACCCCCGCAATTCTGTCAGATAATACTCAGTTTCTTCCTGAAAATGATTGCAATCACAAATTCTTTGGTATTATTATCTTCATTTAATTTGTCTTCAATGGAAAACCACAAAAAAGAATTGTCATAAAGCCAAATTGGATATAATTCCACACCAAACATAAAAAAGGGGGTGGAAAAAAGTATTGGCACTGTTTGAAAAATCATGTGATGCTTCTCTAATTTGTGTACTTAACAGCACCTGTAACTTACTTTGTGGCACCTAACAGGTGTTGGCAATAACTAAATCACACTTGCAGCCAGTTGACATGGATTAAAGTTGACTCAACCTCTGTCCGGTGTCCTTGTGTGTACCACATTGAGCATAGAGAAAAGAAAGAAGACCAAAGAAACTGTCTGAGGACTTGAGAATCCAAATTGTGAGGAAGCTGAGCAACCCTCAAGGCTACAAGTCCATCTCCAAAGACCTGAATGTTCCTGTGTCTACCGTGCGCAGTGTCATCAAGAAGTGTAAAGCCCATGGCACTGTGGCTAACCTCCCTAGATGTAAAGCCCATGGCACTGTGGCTAACCTCCCTAGATGTAAAGCCCATGCATGTGGCTAACCTCCCTAGATGTAAAGCCCATGCACTGTGGCTAACTCCCTAGATGTAACGGAAAATAAATGGCAGATTTCACGCAAAGATGATAAAGCCCTCGACTACATCCGTAAGCTGCCCTCCCTAGATGTACCATGGAAACCCGTAGCTATCCTCCTCTAGATGAAAATGGACTGTGGCTAACCTCCCTAGATGTAAAGCCCATGGCACTGTGGCTAACCTCCTAGATGTAAAGCCCATGGCACTGTGGCTAACCTCCCTAGATGTAATAGCCATGGCACTGTGGTAACTCCCTAGATGTGGACGGAAAATAAAAATTGACGAGAGATTTCAACGCAAGATTGTGCGGATGGTGGATAAAGAACCTCGACTAACATCCAAACAAGTCCAAGCTGGCCTGCAGTCCGAGGGTACAACAGTGTCAACCAGTACTATCCGTCGGCGTCTGAATGAAAATGGACTGTATGGGAGGATACCCAGGAAGACCCCACTTCTTACCCCGAGACATAAAAAAGCCAGGCTGGAGTTTGCCCAAACTTACCTGATAAAGCCTAAAACGTTTTGGATGTATGTTCTCTGTTGATATGTGACAAAAGTAGAGCTTTTTGGGAAAAGGCATCAACATAGAGTTTACAGGAAAAAAAAAAGAGGCATTCAAAGAAAAGAACACGGTCCCTACAGTCAAACATGGCGGAGGTTCCCTGATGTTTTGGGGTTGCTTTGCTCCCTCTGGCACTGGACTGCTTGACCGTGTGCATGGCATTATGAAGTCTGAAGACTACCAACAAATTTTGCAGCATAATGTAGGGCCCAATGTGAGAAAGCTGGGTCTCCCTCAGAGGTCATGGGTCTTCCAGCAGGACAATGACCCAAAACACACTTCAAAAAGCACTAGAAAATGGTTTGAGAGAAAGCACTGGAGACTTCTAAAGTGGCCAGCAATGAGTCCAGACCTGAATCCCATAGAACACCTGTGGAGAGATCTCAAAATGGCAGTTTGGAGAAGGCCCCCTTCAAATCTCAGGGACCTGGAGCAGTTTGCCAAAGAAGAATGGTCTAAAATTCCAGCAGAGCATTGTAAGAAACTCATTGATGGTTACCGGAAGTGGTTGTTCGCAGTTATTTTGGCTAAAGGTTGTGCTACCAAGTATTAGGCTGAGGGTGCCAATACTTTTGTCCGGCCCATTTTTGAAGTTTTGTGTGAAGTGATCAATGATTTGATTTTTGTCTCATTCTGTTTTGTGTTTTTTTCATTGCAAGCAAAATAAATTAAGATAATACCAAAGAATTTGTGATTGCAATCATTTTCAGGAAGAAACGGAGTATTATCTGACAGAATTGCAGGGTTGCCAATACTTTTGGCCACCACTGTATGTGACAGGTTTTCAGTAAGAGGTTCTATCATTCGCGAGACACTGCCGCTTACAGGGGACACAGCAGCCTGACCATACAGAGCACATACACAACTGCCACTTTAACAAGTGCTATTATTCCTTACCAGATCAGAGAGAAAGTAGCATTTAAACATAGCATTGATTCTTCTTGGTTAGGTTAGCCAACAAATAGTGGACATGATGCGTCTGTACCACTTCTTGTAATCTTTTATTACATTCCTTGTATTTGGACAGAAATCTAGAAATGACCCTCGTCCATCTGGAAAGTTGATTTTAGATCAGCATCTGGTGATAATCTGTCACTTAGAGACTTTCTGTTTCTGGTTGCTGGACTGAAACAGCACTTAGGACCATCTCACTTACATTGTTCCCATTGAGATTGAGAAGGAAATCTTTACAAGAAATAAATCAAAAATTATTAAACGTCACCCCTTGCAGTAGTGAAAGCCAACTGAGATCGAACCGCCTCCAGTGCTAAAATTGCCAGATGGTTCTGTCCAACGTGGTCCGTACCTTTTAAGAGCACTGGATCTTCTATGCTCTTGTGTTCTCTCTTTTCTCTTTGTTATGGATTATGCAGTATGGGGCTTGAATGATTTGTTTTGTTCTTTGACCTCACATGCTTTCTAGACCTGCTGGTCCCATATTCTACACTGCGTGGCACTCATGCACTCTGGTCTTTATCTTACTTCTATTGAGTCTTGTCTGTGATTCTCTTATATCATCTGTTTTGTGCTTTATTCAGTCCTGCTTTCTGCATTATGCTTTGCCCGAGTTCTTTTTATGGTTTTGTCTATTTGTCCTCTGTGTTGTCTTTGGCTTTTCATACATTTGCTGTATTCTCTTTCCCCTCAAGTTTATGTGGATGATTTTTTTTCTTTTTTTTTTCTTCTGTGTATTTTGGGAGATAACCTATCCTTTAGCCAGGACAGTCTTACTTCTTACTTTTAGAAGGTTTTAACTCTCTCTTTTGTGTCTGTGTTTCACTGTAGGTTTTATTATTTATCTAGTGCTTTTTCTCCTCTTTTATTCTAATTTTGTTTGTTTTTCTCCACCTGTCACCTGTGTTTTTTTCCCCCAATTCTGAGTTTATCTTTTTACCCTGCCCTCTGCCTGTTTTTACTAGGTTCCCTTGTGGTCTGTTAAGTGGTGTGTATTTGTCAGGCCTTATGCATACCCTCATATTATATTGACCTACAACCTCCAAGTTGTTCAAAATAATATTTTTTATACTACCACTATAGTCAGATCTGACACAATGGAACAATTGGAGGTAGAAGGAAACAAGCGCTCTCACGAATGATCACTCTATTACGTCCAAAATTATTTAAAACATTTAATACTTTAAGGGAAAGATAAAAACTACCCACTATATTATTAATAAAATAAGTTAGACTAAAAAAAGTGTCTGTAAAAAAAATAGCAACGCGTTTCGCCAGCACACATAGCTGGCTTCCTCAGACTGTATAGACTTCACTGTTGTCAGAATGCTTTTAAGCGCGGGAGTTAATTACATCTGAGGGTGAAATAATACAATGTTGCACAATCAATCCGGAAGGTATAGAACAAGCAATCTTCTTGGCATCAAAAACCTTGTTCAGAGTAATAATAGGGTCACACGGATATGAATTGGGCCTTAGGCTATGTTCACACGGCTTATTCACGGCGTAATTGCGGGACGGATTTCGCCCGCAATTACGCCGTGTGCTCCGGAACGGGGGCGGGGGGCCGACAGCCCGCCGGACCCATAGACATTCATTATTCACAGCACGTATACTGCCGTGAATGAGAACACTGTGGATTTACCGTTAATAAAACTGGGAACGAAACTATTCAGCCCATAATTTGCGCAGTACGGCACGAATTACGGGCTGAAATCCTTCCCAAAATAAGCCGTGTGAATATAGCCTTACTGTACCTCCATATTTTACTTTTAAAAGTCTGACCAAAAATAAAGAGCTTGGTTCCATATGATGCCAAATTACAGAGATATCTTCTATTTTTTACTGTTTTTTTTCTTCAATCTTTTATTCTTTCTTGCCATGTGTATCTTACCAGCTGGTTTTTCACTCTTGATATTTCATGATAATATTTCCGATACCATAACCTCCATAGTAGCTTGGTACTTTTTGTCCCTTATGTTATATGGCCGTAGGCAAATGTACTGCCACATGAACTCTTTCTGTTTCCTGTTTTGTGTTATTTCTTTATTTTGCTAGTTATGCACATTTACATCATTCATACCCTTGCCTTTTTCTCAGTTCAGTCATATTAAGCTATTCCCTTTTCTCTTATCCTTCTGGAATAATGACATGGGTTTTGGCTCTATCTGAAAAAATGTGTTTTGTGGTGACACTCTTCCTCACTAATCCTTCTCATTTTCTGGCAAGAAATCAAGCACCTGCACTGCCCCACTGGCCACTCATTTCCTTGTTGTTTTCCTGTGCCCTCATCTGGCTTTTTCCTTTTAGGGATCTTTTTTCCTCTTTTGGACTTGAAACTTGAAGATTTTCTTTTTCTTATGACACAGTTACAGTTATTCTGAATCTATCTCCGTCTTAGGGACTCGTAAAGTCTAATGCTTTTACTAATCACAGCTGTTGACCCACATTTCTATTTGTCTTTATGCTTTAGAGTCTTCATCGTCGTTAACAGGAATTGTGTTGTGATTTACGGTAAATTAAATTGCATAACAGTGGTGTTGAACTCTGGACAACCACCACTTGCCTTTACAGCTATCGCCTGATCTTCTTTCACGAGTTGTCTCATTTTTCTGTGCGTGTGCTCCTCTGGGCTGCATTGCCAGTTTTAGGATTAAGACACATTTCTTTCTGGCTGAAAACACCTTTTAAGGGATCAATGGAACTATCTTTTCTTATTATTTTAAATATCTTCATAAAATGCTTAAAGGGAACCTGTCAGGTACTTTATGCTGCCTGAATGACGGGCAGCGTGAAACAGTCGCAGGTTACCTGTTCTCAACCGCAGAGTTTAAACGGGTTGTCTCGCTACAAGGATTGCTTTTTATTTTAAAGATCTTGCAAAAACAAGTCACTTTGCAATATGTGTCCATTAACACTGTACTACCTATTCTGAGATATCCCCACCTGTATGGGCTGCATCAGCTCCTCAGGTCGCTATAGCTACAGATCTGTTTGATCTCTACTGATAGGCTACCAACACTGGTTGTTATAGCTACAGACCTGGCTTCTACTGCAGCCTAGTGGAAGCCAATAAACACGCCCCTGAATTCAAAGTGAAACTAAGTAAACAGGACTGAGGTAAGATGAATCAATGTAGTGAGACAACTCCTCTAAGGGTAAAACACCAGGAGAAGTTGGGCTGGGTAAGCTGCCACGGCTGGAAGAGATGAGTCCTTTGTGCAGCTTCTCCCCAGCACCTAAGATAAACTGACCGACCTCTGACTGTAGGCGAACATTGGAGAGAGCTGTCCGTAAAGTTAAGGGCTGGAAGAAGCTTCATAATGGACTTCTCTCTCCCAGCCATGGTGGCTTTTCCTCGTACCCGGTCCAACTTCATCGGGTATTTTAAGCGGTTTAAGGTAAAACCCACAGGTACCTGCAGCTATTTCATATTGCCCTTTGTTTGGGCAGCATAATGTAGCTGACAGGTTTCCGTTTATATGTATGTTTGGCTCAAAATTTCATATTTTGAGCATCTTTTTACCATTTAGGTCTACACATTAAATTAATTTTACAAAAAGTTGAGAAACTTACATTGTTTTTCTTGTATTGGTCCTGAGTTACAGTCTATATTATAGTGCAGAGCTAAATTCACAGTTCTGCAGGTTTTGTAGCGGAAATCTCCTTTTTCCTGTAATTTCTATCTTGGAAATTTATGCCAGGTAATGAACTGTAATCTTATGTGGAATTAAGGCTATGTCTCCACTGCACACAAAAATGGCCCTTTTTTCAGCATTTTTCGTTTTCTAAAAACACTGAAAAAGCGACTTTAAGGCCTCGTTCACACGGCTTATTCTGGGACTGATTGGAGCCGTACTGCGCACTGTATTTACGCTGCAGCACGGCTCCAATCTGTCTCAGTAACTACGGTAATCAACAGTTCTCATAGAGAACTGTGGATTCCGTCTCTTCTCCCCGCTCGACGAATCCGCCGTGGGGGGGAGAAAGTGACATGCACATTATTTACGGCGTGTACGCGCCGTGAATAATGAGTGTCTACGGTTGCCGACGTAATTGCGGGGCGAAATCTGTCCCCGCAATTACGTCGGCAATAAGCCGTGTGAACATTGCCTAATTGTAAAAACGTTCTGGAGTCTCATTTTTGCTACTGGTCGTTTTTTGAAACATGTTGCAAAACACAAGAGAGCAGGGCAGAAAATTTACTATTGGAGGCTATTAAAGTGGCGGACGTTTTTTCAGTGCATTTTTGCGCTTCTTTTGGTGCATTTTTGCACAAATCCGCAGCAAATATAATGCTGCCCCTATTTGCAAAAAAAAAGTGCCCAAAAAAAGGACATTTTTTTCAGTAGCTTTTGACAGCCAGTGAACAAAAAACTCAGTTTTATGAACGTTTTTAGGGTTTGGTTTTCAGTGAGTTTTTTGTCCAATGCCGTGTAGACCTAGCCTAACTATTCCATGGCTTCACAGAAGTTCAGCACGGATACATAGAGTGTGTATACCAACAAACTTATTGACTGTTTCCGATGAATGCATATCTGAAATAACATTTATGTTTTGCATGTTGCACAAAGCAAATGAAAATCCCTCCGCTTTTAAGGCATGGTGGGTTTTTTCCATAAATGTATCTTTTTTTTTGCTTTTAAAGTGACTGTCCGGTCAAAATATTAAAAAAAAAGGTATGCAGGTCTGTAACTATAAGAGGATGTTTGCTTGCTTTTTAGTTTTCCTTAGATCTTGCTGCTTGATAGTGTGTTTGCTTCACTGTATTAGAGGTATGATCTGTGACTACAATTTAGCTACACTGCGTATAAGGAGTCTGTGGTTGTCTGAGACACACCTCCTTTCTCCCCTTTGGTTCATGAGACAAGAGACAGGCAATAGGTCAGAAGTCCAAAAATCAGCAAACAGTAAAAAAACTCGCACTAGCTCAGCCAAGGCTATCACCAGAAATAGACTCACAGCACAATGGATCTTAAATAGAAAGTCAGGGACCCAGTCCAGTGAGTGATTGGACTGGCTCCGTGACATCTAGAACACAGCCTGAGTGGTGCTGACAGCTGTCCATCAACTCTGGCTTAACTGTCTGCTGCCCAGAACAGTCAGCAGAGAACAGACAGATGTGGCAGAATGCAATTAACACATAAAAACGTGTTCAGCCACTGCAAAAAACATGCACTTCAGGTCAAAAAATCATGGCCAAAACCGCAGCCTCTGCCATACTTTATGAACTGAGGACCGCACAGAATATGCACGGTCATGACGGTATACTCCTTTTATGAGGGGCCTCTGGACTTTCAATAGATCCACCAGGCCTGGAAGGGCTCTGGCAATGGCATGGCTTGCTAAGACGTGGGGCCAATTTCCCTGAGAGAACCGTATTGCGCAGGTTCTTAGCAGAGTACCTTAGGTCGCCTTGGGCTTTTACAAGGTTCGGATGAGCCTGGGCCCATAATATGCACAGGCTTTTGTCCTGTATTTCTGAGTTTTATACAGAAGATTGGGCATAGATCCCAGCTCAGCAGATGTCAAGGTTCCACCCTCAGTCTTCTCCTGTGGAACAAGTGGCGGAGGGGCAGACCTGCAAGCCACTGCAGAAATGTCACTAGATGCCAGATCCTGAGATGCGGCAAGATCGTGAGCAAATGTCAAAACCCCACACCCGGGAGTCAAACCTTTCTCAGGAACAGTCTTGCATTCGGGAGCAGATTTTTCATCAGAAACATCAGCAGGATCAGAAATAAAATCAGGAGGGTCGACTTCCTCCATCTGGCACTCAACTGCAGAGAAATACAGTGGTTGGAGCTTTGAGGACCCCATTTAATTTAATCCTCAAAGACAGGATTATTATTATTTAACCAAGAGAAACCCAAAACAATATCTGAAGACAAATTGTCCATGACAAAAAAACTAAAAACACAGAATGGTTAGCGTCAACCTGCAAATATAATCGGGGGCTTCTGAAGCGGATCGTCCCTCCTGCCAAAAGGGTAACAGGACGAGGGTGATCCAACTTTACCAAGTTCAGGCCCAAGGCCGACTCAAAAGCAGAATCTACAGAGTTGGCAGCCACACTGGAATCAATCAGGGCCTGCCCAGATGCAGACTTAGAATCAGAAGACAAGGACACTGCCAATAATACTTTAGAAATTAATGCGGACGATATCTAGATGTCTGAGTGACTCCTTTGACTACCACTCAGGCACTGGAGTTCCTCTGGCTGGGACCTGGATCTGGTGGGGCGGCTTGGCCATAGTACAGATACAGAGCGTTTCTCATGCAATACTCCCTCCTGGTTTTGGCGTTCATAACTGCTAGCTGCATCTGCTCCTCTTCCATGGTGGGAGGGAAAGAGACAGATTTTGTAGGGGAGAAAGAAGAAGAGACAGAAGGATGGTCTGGTTCAAATATTTCCTTACTTCTCTCCAGTTGATGCAGACCGCAAAAGCCATAGCCTGCTCTAATGTACTGGGGTTGGGTGGCTTACCCAGACATCTTTAAGGGTGTTGGGTAGGCCCTGTTAGCACAAAGCCTTTAACACTGGGTCACACCATCCAGCACTAATGCATTTACGAAACTTGGTGCAGTACTTCTCAGCTGACCTTTTTTCTTGATGTATGTTCAAGAGCTGAGTTTCTACCATAGATACATGGTCTGGCTCAGCATAGATGAGCCCTAGGGACTGGAAAAACAGGCCCAGAGTATTCAACTGTGGCGGGGGGAAGCTTGAGGGCCCATTCTTGAGGGTCACCTTGTAGAAGGAAGACCACTACACCCACCATTTGGGCTTCAGAGGCAAGTGGCTTAATCCATGAAATACATGTGACACGACTCCCGAAAGGTGTCAAACTTTCTGTGATCCCCCGATCCAGGAGAAGAATCTTTGGCTTCCTGACAACAACTGGAAGCAAGACAATGGCTACTTCAGGAGGTGCGGCAGCAGCATCAGCTTGTTGCTGGGTGAGAAGGTGTTCCTGCCTAGCCAGATCAGACACCAATCTAATTAGGCCCTCCACCCACCTCCCTGCACAGTGACTTCAAGGTCACAGAGCATGCCTAGAATTTTTTTCTATAGAAGTCACTAGGTCTGCTCCTGTTCACATGTGTCTATGTCCATGAAGCTGCAGCTATGTTGAGAATTAGCCCTGAAACCGCTCGGATTTTCAACCATCTAGCCCGTTTCCCTGAAAATAAGACAGCGTCTTATATTAATTTTTGCTCCTAAAGATGTGCTACATCTTTTTTTCAGGGGGTGCCTTATTTTTACATGAATAAAATTATAGCATGATATACCAGTGTGCGTGTATGTGTGTATATATATATATATATATATATATATATATTATATATATATAATAAATTTTTTTTAAAATATATATATATATATATATATATATTTTATATATAATATAATATATATATTAAAGTTTAGAGTCACAAACCATAGGATATATGTATGTAAAGGACATTTTATGGCAGCTGCAGTGACTTATCTCAGAGGATGGCAAATGTGACATGCAGGGACCTGGGAACTAGAAGTTCCAGCAATCCCCATCAGCCATCCTGTGAGATGTGTGTCAGTGTCATTGCTCTCCTCTCCTTTGGATTTTCGGGACCTGTGGTGACATCACAGTCACATGACCTCCCTTCACAGGTCCTTCAACCCTCTAATGATTTCCGCTATGTCTTATTTTTGGGGGGGGGCCTTATATTAGGGAATTCAAACAAAATCTCTGCTATGTCTTACTTTCAGGGTTGTCTTATTTTTGGGGAAACACGGTATCTATACAACATGGAGAGGTTTCAGGGCTCTTTCTCCAGTGAGACCTGCACCTGTCACACATCCTATAGATATGCCATCAATGTGTATGGTGGGACAAGCCTTTTAGGGCTAACCCATAATGGGAACATCTAATAGGTTAACATCTGCTAAACTTTGCTTTTCTGTGCAATATATAATTCCAGAATCTAAATGATGTGGGATAAAAGGATTAGAAGAGACATGGCCCTGGAAATAGGAGTCTTTAGTAGCTGTCCTATGAACTCTTATAGTGTATTGCAGGTGGCTGTGGCTTACCAGACACATGCTGCTCTTACCAAAAGCAGCACAGAACCGGAAAAGCCTGGCACTTGTTCACAGAAGCCACACAAGCCACATGTCACAGTCTTGGTTTTATAACCACATTGTCATTAATTAACACAACATGGGAAGCGAAATTTCATATGTTCTTCTGCTACTTAAATTCTAAATGAAATCAGATGTGTCCATGTGTCAACTGCCAAGAGGAAGATGAGCAAGAGCAATGCAGGAATAGATGTAAAGCGACATTATGCATTCAATTTTTTTTATCCACAGTTGTTCAGAGCTTGCCAAAGATAATATTAAAATTGTTCCTATGGAAATCCTTGCATCATTCCCATTCATGTATTGCTGCAAAAGGAATATCACAGGTTTTAGTGCAGAACCAGTGCGAAGGAGCAAGGGTTTATAGTGACCACAGACATCCCAGGTCCTAGTCAAATAGTACAAGGAAGATGGATTGACCTCTTTCAGTGACATGACAGTTCCATCTCAGTAGGAAAAAGCTTTTCCTTATGTTTGCTTTGCATCTAGTTGCCATAGAGTACAAACTGCCAATGGGACACTGATGGCTATTCGTTTTGGTGGATCAGGCTATACAATGCTTTACTTGTTATGTATCTATTTTTACTCTTTATTAATCATTACACATTTATTTCCGTGCTTGCTTAATAAACAGATGTTTTTCTAGTTTTGTTCGGACAGGATCACGTCTTGTATTTTTGGCCACTGATTTATTCATAAAATATGTTAAAAAACAACTCCATGATATGTATGTCCTAAAAGTTACAAAACCACAGACTTGTATCCAGTAAAGTAAACCTGTCACATCGTTGCAGATAGCTATTTTTGTTTTTAACTTAACTTGTATTTCAAGATTACTTTTGATGGTGTAATTCCTGTTTTTAGGTTGCCAAATATGTACTCTCCATGGCAAAAATAAATGTTCCTACTACAAAAAAGCACACTTATGCATATCAAGAAGAGCAGTTTACCACCTTGCTGTGGAGCTATTGCAAAAGCACTGATTTTTTTTTTTTTTTTTTTAAATGGATGTTTTCTAGTAGTGAACAATGTTTCAAATATTGCAGTGATAATTCACTTTTGAAACTTCATTGCTTTACTTCAGAACTTTATTGCTAAAACCTCAACTATGTTCATAGCTACAAACTGGAGTGCACTGCTCCAAAAGAGAAGACCGTTTTGTCAGTAGGGTATAATGCTACAATATCTACAATCAGCAGGTGTGAACCCATTACTTGTTCAGCCACTAGTTATTTCACCCAACTACAAAAAGCACTGTTCACATCACAATTATGACCTCTGTTTGTGGTACCTGTGGGGATACCTTAAATAATGTATCTTGATGGATACCATGACAGGGCAATGGAAGTCTATTGGGTCTACCACACTCTTGTGCCCAGTACATAAAGCATATACTTTTGGTAAATAGAGCAAACATAGTCCAATTTAGAATCCATTTCTATGGTCCCACCGTGGTATCCATCTGGATAAATTTATGAAGGCACTGTTTTCTGTGCCATGACTGTTGGCCATAAACATGATGTGAATGCGGTTTGTGGCCTAATTCCTGCTGTGTCTCATTTGCAACCTACATCGCAAAGTCAGTGCCAAATGACGGAAACTGATGATGTCCGATAGACCCCATTTACTACAGTGGTATCCTTTAGCTTTCTTTAATGGTGTCTTACGTAATTTTGGATGTTGGTATACTGCCCTTTAATCTATGCCAGGTCATATGGTCATTGCTAATAGAATAATATATTTCATATTGTTCTCTGTATATTACTGTAAGAGACATGTCAATTCTTGGAGTGGATCTGAAAGTCGGATCGGCCAGACGCAATGCAAACACGCAGCGGCGATCTCTCATGTGAACGCCGCTGCATGTTTCCCATTGCCAGCAGTGATAATCTCACTGCTAATTGTTCGTTCAGACGGACCCAGACACGCATCCCAAAAGCATATGTTCACATGGACATAAAACGCCGTGTGAACATACCCCTAGAGTAAAACTGTATGTTTTTCTTGGTAAAAATTTCATGAAAAATGTATTTGTATACTGTGAAAGTATCTTTATTTAGAATATCAAAACTAGTTTAACAAAAAAAAAAAGGGTATGGCTAAAAATCTTGTGTGACCTAAACACATAGACATGAATGGGACTGGTTTCTGAGTGTAACCTGCAATTTAAAAAAAAGACCCTAAATCTACATGCAAGAGCCTACTTGCTGAAATCCGCGTCGTCCGCGTCGATAGTTTTCAAAGGCAGAATCCTCTAAGAAATTACATTGTGAGCCTCATTAGGAAGAGGCTGGTGTGAGACTTGACAGCCTCTGTACAACACTGCAGAATATGTTGGCTCTATCTATGTAAGCATGCATACTAAAATAAAAGTAATATTTGTAAGATTGCGCATGTGTTATCAAACCTTACATGTGCAAAAATGTTAAGAATTTGATACACTGCAATATGTCCGAAGTATGCCCTGCAAATATGGTAAAATCATATTACTCATTGAGTGCTATGATTTGCAGACATATTCACCAGCGCTCACTGAGCACCAGGAAACAGAATTTACATTGCCGGAAAATGAGTGAATGATGGCTGGGCCAAAGCGTTTTAGAAGTATACGCTGACCAGTACGTACTTCTAAAACAGCAAGCATATAGCAGCGCACACAGTATGCGCTGCTATACGGCGAGGAAACGCCGTCTGAACATACCCTTAGGGTATTTTCACACGGCGCAACTGCGGGACGTATTTCGATGTGTAATTGCGCTGCAATACGACCGAAATGCACCCTGCAATTACGGTAATTCATAGCTCTCATAAAGAGCTATGAGTTATGCCCATCTTCCCTGGGTGAAATTCACTTCTTCCCCGCGTTTATGTGCCTTGGATAATAGAACTGAATGGGGCCGCCACAGCACATACTTCTAAAACACCAGGCGTGTAAACATACCCTTAATAAGTATGTATGATATCTGTCACAGATGCCCCTGCGACCCTCGGCTCAGGTCGCAGGCGCATCCGTGCCCTGCTGCCGAGCGGCGCTGCGACCCGCATGGCGGGTCGCAGGCACGCTCGTTCCCCTGCCTGTCCCACAAGTCACTTACCCGACCACGCTCCTGATGCAGCCTCTGTCATGCAGCGTGCGCGTCACCGCTCCCTAGGGCGCGCGCGAGCCGGCAGTGTTAAATTTAAAGGGCCAGTGCACCAGTAATTGGCTATTGCCGGTCGCTGCCCCTATTTAAGCCAGCCTCTTCCTAGTGACCTCGCCGGATCTTTAGTGCCCTTAGCCTATTGAGAAAGCGTTCCTAAGCCTTGTTCTGATTACCGTGTACCGAACCGTTTGCCTCCGTCCTTCGACCACGAATCTTGCCGCCTGCCCTGACCTTCTGCCTGTCCCCGACTACGAGCCTGCCTACCGATTTTGTACCACGCTACACCTCGGCTGCCTCCGCAAGCAAGTCACGTCAGGGGTAGCGACCTGGTAGACTCCCACCGCAGCAAGTCCATCCCGCTTTGCGGCGGGCTCTGGTGAAAACCGGGACCTACTTAGATTCCGCTCCCTGGCGTGGCTTACACCATCGCTTGCGGTGGTCCAGTGGATCCACTCTCTCCGACCGTGACAGTAAGATCCGGCCATGGATCCCGCCAAGGTGTCTTCACCGAGCGCCTCCAACATCAAGCAATTGGTCAAGCAATCGAAGCAGATCGCGCAGCAGCTCGATCAGCTCTCCACTATGATGCAGCAGCTCATCGCCACTCAGCAGCAGCAGTTGGCTGCAGTGGTCTCTCCCATGGCTGTCGCTCCAGTCGGTCCTAAACTCCGGTTGTCCATGCCGACAAAGTTTGATGGGGACCCAAAGGCCTGCAGGGGCTTCATCACCCAGTGCTCCCTTCACGTGGAACTTATGGCTGGTCAGTTCCCTTCGGAAAGATCCAAGGTGGCCTTCGTGGTCAGTCTTCTCTCTGGAAAAGCCCTGGCCTGGGTGACTCCACTCTGGGACCAAGGCGATCCGGTCACTGCGGACCTTGCAACATTCCTACTGGAGTTCCGCAGTGTCTTCGAAGAGCCCGCCCGCGCTTCGTCTACTGAAACCGCCCTGTTGAACCTGCAGCAAGTGAACTCCTCCTTAGGTGACTACTCCGTGCAATTCCGCACACTAGTATCGGAGTTGGCTTGGAACGATGCTGCATAGTGGCCTCTCCAGCCAGATTAAGGATGCCCTCTCCACCCGGGATCCGCCATCTTCATTATGTGAGCTCATCCATCTGGCAACTCGGATTGATATCCGTTTCGCGGAGAGACGTGAGGAGCTCCGCCAGGAGCAGGAACTGCTCCGAACCCGTCGTCTACCTAGTCTTGCGCCGGTGTTTCTACGGCCTCCACTGCCTCCTTCCCAGTCAGCCGTGGAAGAGGCCAAGAAAGTGGATAGAGCCCACCTGACTCCGCAGAAACTTAACCAACGGCGTAAGGAGAACCGATGTCTATTCTGCGGCAGCCCTGAACATCTCCTCAAGGGTTGCCTGCTCCGTCCATGGCGTCCGGGAGAACGAGCGCACCTAGGCTACGTGGGAGAGGCGTCCCTAAGGGTGTGCAGTTCCTCTTCTCGTCTGAACATACCCGTCCTGGTCAGCACTGAAACTGGGATCCACTTTCAAGCTTCAGCGTTCTTGGACTCTGGTTCGGCTGGTAATTTCTTGGACGCTGCCCTGGTGTCTCAACACAATCTCCCCGTGGTTCCCCTGGAAAGACCTCTGGCCATCTCCTGCGTCAGTGGGGAGATCCTCAGCGATCCAGTCTGTTACCGTACTGAGCACTTCATAAGGAAAGACTTTCGTTTTACGTGTTACCCCGGTCTTCCTCGTCCATCCTTCTGGGCCTTCCGTGGCTGCAACGCCATTCTCCGTAACTCAACTGGCAGACGGGCGAAGTCCTGCGATAGGGACCAGAATGTCGGTCTCGTTGTTTGGTGGCACCTCGCCCGGTGGTTACCGCTTCTCCTGTACTGTCCAAGCCTCTAGCGGGTCTTCCCGCCCCGTATCAAGAGTATGCTGACGTCTTCTCCGAGAAGCAAGCCGAGTCCTTGCCTCCTCATCGTCCCTATGTCTGCCCTATTAACCTTCTGCCCGAAACATCTCCTCCACGGGGCAGGGTCTACCCTCTGTCTGTGCCGGAGACCTTGGTGATGTCCGCCTACATCAAGGAGAATCTCCAGAAGGGGTTTATTCGGAAGTCCTCCTCTCCTGCTGGTGCTGGGTTCTTTTTCGTAACAAAGAAGGATGGATCCCTGCGTCCATGTATCGATTACCGTGGTCTAAACAAAATCACCATAAAGAATCGATACCCCTTGCCGCTGATTACCGAGCTTTTTGACCGGCTCCGCGGAGCCAAGATTTTCTCCAAACTGGACCTACGTGGAGCCTATAACCTGATTCGAATTCGTGAGGGAGACGAGTGGAAGACAGCCTTCAATACTCGTGATGGGCACTTCGAGTACCTGGTCATGCCCTTTGGTCTTTGCAACGCTCCAGCAGTTTTCCAGGAGTTCATCAATGACATATTCCGGGACCTCCTGTATTCCTGTGTCGTTGTCTATCTGGACGACATTCTAATTTTCTCCCCCGATCTGGAATCCCATGTCAGCCATGTACGTCAGGTCCTTCAGCGTTTGAGGGCTAACCACCTCTACGCCAAACTCGAAAAATGTCTGTTCCATCAGCAAAGCCTTCCATTCCTCAGCTACATTATTTCGGACAAGGGCCTGCAGATGGATCCTGCCAAATTGTCTGTCGTCCTGCAGTGGCCAAGACCCGTGGGCCTCTGAGCCATACAAAGATTCCTGGGCTTCGCCAACTATTATAGACAGTTTGTGCCACACTTCTCCTCACTGGTGTCTCCTATAGTGGCTTTAACCAAAAAGGGCAGTAATCCTAGGTTGTGGCCACCAGCCGCGGAAGAAGCTTTCCTCAAGTTGAAGTCTGCTTTCGCCTCTGCCCCGGTACTCACACGACCGGACACTGAAAAACCCTTCTTCTTGGAAGTCGATGCCTCCTCGGTGGGAGCCGGAGCTGTACTTTCTCAAAAGGGCCCCAAAGGCAAGACCCTCACATGTGGTTTTTTCTCAAAAACCTTTTCCTCTGCTGAGAGAAATTACGCTATCGGAGACAGAGAATTGCTGGCCATCAACCTAGCCCTAGAAGAATGGCGCTTTCTTCTGGAGGGGGCTCGACATCCGGTCAATATTTACACCGACCACAAGAACCTCCTATACCTCCAGACGGCCCAGCTTCTAAACCCGCACCAGGCACGATGGTCTCTATTCTTTTCCAGGTTTAACTTTCTGATTCATTTTCACCCCGCGGAGAAAAACCTCAAGGCCGATGCCCTCTCCCTTGCCTCTGACGTGGTAGGAGACGAATCGGCACCACGGCATATTATCTCCCCCAAAAGGCTAATCTCTGCTGCCCCCATAGAATTGCAGCGTATGCCTCCGGGCAAGACTTATGTGCGCCCGGTTCTACGAAAGAAAATACTGCATTGGGGATATTGCTCTCGAGTGGCAGGACACCCGGGAGTGAAGAAATCTGTCTCTCTTATCGCCCGTTTCTATTGGTGGCCCACTCTGGCCAAAGACGTTCGTGAATTTGTGGAATCGTGCACCTCGTGTGCCCGCAACAAGTCCTCTCATCTCAAGCCGGCAGGTCTGCCGCAGCCACTGCCTATTCCCGATTGTCCCTGGACCCACGTGGCCATGGATTTTATTACGGACCTCCAGCCTTCCTCTGGTAATTCCGTGATCTGGGTAGTCACGGATCGTTTTTCTAAAATGTCCCATTTAGTTCCTCTGCCTGGTCTACCCTCTGCACCTCGTTTGGCCAGCATATTTTTCCAGCATATTTTTCGGCTACATGGGCTGCCCCGCCATATTGTCTCTGATTGGAGGGTTCAATTTGTTTCGAGGTTCTGGCGCTCCCTCTGTAACCAGCTACAAGTAAAATTGGATTTCTCCTCGGCCTATCACCCTCAGTCCAACGGGCAGGTGGAGAGGGTTAACCAGATATTGGGCGCCTATCTGTGGCACTTTGTTTCTGCTCGCCAGGACGACTGGGCTAATCTCTTACCCTGGGCAGAATTTTCTTATAATTCGTTAGACTCCGAGTCTGCCGGTACTGCCCCCTTTTTCATTGTCAGGTCGCAGGCACGCTCGTTCCCCTGCCTGTCCCACAAGTCACTTACCCGACCATGCTCCTGATGCAGCCTCTGTCACGCGGCGCGCGCGTCCACGATCCCTAGGGCGCGCGTGCGCTGGCAGTGTTAAATTTAATGGGCCAGTGCACCTGTAATTGGCTATTGCCGGTCGCTGCCCCTATTTAAGCCAGCCTCTTCTTAGTGACCTCGCCGGATCTTTAGTGCCCTTAGCCTATTGAGAAAGCGTTCCTAAGCCTTGTTCTGATTATCGTGTACCGAACCGTTTGCCTACGTCCTTTGACCACGAATCTTGCCGCCTGTCCTGACCTTCTGCCTGTCCCCGACTACGAGCCTGCCTACCGACTTTGTACCTCGCTACACCTCGGCTGCCTCTGCAAGCAAGTCACGTCAGGGGTAGCGACCTGGCAGACTCCCGCCGCCCCAAGTCCATCCCGCTTTGCTGCGGGCTCTGGTGAAAACTGGACCTACTTAGATTCCGCTCCCTGGCATGGCTTACACCACAGGTGTCAAACTGGCGGCCCTCCAGCTGTTGGAAAACTACAACTCCCATCGTGCATTTGTATAATCTATAACAGTGGGCATGATGGGAGTTGTAGTTTCCCAACAGCTGGAGGGCCGCCGTTTGACACCCCTGGCTTACACCATCGCTTGCAGTGGTCCAGTGGATCCACTATCTCCGACCGTGACAATATCAAAGTAAATATAACAGAATCTGTAAACTACTGTAGCATGTAGACTGCTGAAAACAATTTATGCCGATAATTTAAACATTTGGAAATCCAAATAGCATATTTTATATACAATTTAGAGAATCTTTATGTCTCTGGTGATTGTAACGTGTCACTTTGTCAGAACATTGATCCACCGTTCTATAATTTTTCTATCACTACTTCTATTCTCGTAGTTCATTGTGAATTTAAATCATGTTGACATTTTGTATTGCTCTGAACAATTGTCCATGTGGAAATCCTACAGATAATAGCAAGGTTATTATGCATGTAGTATATGTTGTTTGAACAGTCCACACCGGTTTTTAGCGAGTAGTTACATGCTTTTGCATGTAGATTGTTGGGTCTTTTTTTAATCCTTTAAATAAAAAAATATAAAAAATACCTTGTCTATACAGATAGACAATATACTCAAATTAGATATATCTTGTACAGTATATTCGTATGTATACTGTATAAACACACCATATATGCACATGTACTTACATCGTACATGCAAAGATGCCGTATACACAGATTTTAGGAAGCTACCTTAGACTTAGGAGTGCCTTATACTTCACTGGCATACTTCATTCCCTTTTGACTCAGGACATCAATGTATGATTTTTGGTGCCCAGGCAGCATTTTTTTTGCATGCATTAGTAGCTTAGAATGCGCTTGAATCTATGAACCTGTTCTACTGTGGGTCATAGATTTATTGCTTTCTAGCTACTAAGTGACACTTCTGGCTCAGGTAAACCACTTTTAAAGTTGTCTACCTGTTCCAGCAGTAATGTGCCTGGATTTGCCGTTCTCAAGCTATAAATGTGTAGCTTCATACGGTTGTAGTGCAACACGCCTCCAGCACGCCCTCCCTCCACCCGATCTCAAGCGCATTACAAATTGCCGTGAACGCTTTGTAATATGCCTAATATTGGCCTCATTAAAAAATATAGCGAACAGGGCTGCCCAGTTTTCGGGCAGAAAAGACATAGAAAATAACTTCACCATCAAAAAATGTTTTGAAGTTCCCCTATGCACATTATTTCTGGTTTGTCTCTATGACTTTCCCTCTGTAAGCTATGAAAGCAGAGCAGTGAGAATTGCTTGATGGTTCCAGGGCCACTTAGGGCCTAAGAGAGGTGAGTGTAAAGAAAGCTCTTCTCCTCAGTGCAGAAAAAGATAAACCCATTATTCCTTACTGTGATTACTCCAATCATTGCTCAGTAAGTCTAGTCTTATCTACATCTAGACCAATCCAGTGAACAGTGGAGCGACTGCTATGTCATTATATGCTATATATAATGAGATTACTTGGAGATAAGCACTTGTCTGCCATTCCACTCAGGAGTTGTATCTCTTTATTATCCGATTTAGAGAAGTGTAAGATTTTATCGGTAACTTTTCAATGCGGGGCGCTTTGGGGTCTCTCCCCCGTCTTTTCTGCCCCCCCGGGAGAAATTGCGCCGTGGTCTCGGCGCAATCGCTCCCCTTTTGCGCACGGATTTACCAAGCACGCTCCTGTTCTTCTCTCCTGACGCCGCCCGCTGCCCGCATCCCCGCTTCCTAGGGGCGGGGCGCCCCCACCCGGCTCTCTCGGTTTTAAAGGGGCCCACCCCCCGGGAAATTTGGGGGTTGCCAGCCCGCTGACCTATAAAAAGGGCTCCACCTTTTCCCCGGGGACCCCGCCAAAACCATAGTCCCCTTTAAAACCTATGCAAATTTTTCCAAGATCCGTGTCCATCCCCCCGGGTTACATTTCTTAAACCACAACCTTTGCCCCCTGCCCTGCCCTCTTGGGTCGTCCTCGACTACGAGTTTCCCTTTGCCCCATTTTCTTTTATTTTCATTGCACCTCGGCTGCCACCTGCAAGCGGGGTCGCTTCGGGGGGTAGCGCCCTTTTGGGAATCCCCCCGCCGCAGCAACCCAAACCGCTTTGCGGCGGGCCCCGGGGTTGATAAACGGGACCCACTTAAAATTCCGGGCCCCTGGGGTGGCTTCTACCCCCGGGTTGGGGTTCCCCAGGGGAAACCACAAACCTAGGGTTTTTTTTTGGTTTTTTTTTTTTTTTTTTTTTTTTTTTTTTTTTTTTTTTTTTTTTTTTTTTTTGTTTTTTTTTTTTTTTTTTTTTTTTTTTTTTTTTTTTTTTTTTTTTTTTTTTTTTTTTTTTTTCCCATTTTGGATTGGGGCCATGGATCCCGCCAAGGTGCCGTTACCCAGGGGTGGATGCCCTTTTAACGACAAATTGTGTCAACAGTCCCAGCAGCTGGGCACAACAGGTGCAGCATTTTAGCCCAAATTGACCCCATGGGGCAGCAAAAAAATTACCGCTCAGCAGCAGCCCTCGTCTCCCAACTGTGGGTTCCCTTTCCTACTCCACCGCTCCGTCGGCCTCCCTAGGCCCCCAACTCCGGCTGCCGCTTCCTACAAAAAGTTTGACGGCAAATCCAAAACCCTCTGCGGGGATTTTTTTAAAACAGGCTCCTGCACTGGGAACCCGGGGGCCGGGACCATTTCCCCTCCAAATGGCCCTAGGGAAAGCCTTCGGGGTCATCTGTTTTCTGAAAGGGCCCTGGCCCGGGGGCCACCCCCCTTCGGGACGGGGGCAAACCAGTACGGCGGATCTGCAGCCCTTTCCCCTTTAAAAGAGTTCAGAGCTTTTTTAAAAGGGAACCAGCACCCCCCCGCCCGTCCCCGAAACCGCACGGGTTTAAACCCGGGGGCCCAAAGGGGGGAAATTCCCTAGGAGGGGTACGCCGCCCCGTTTCCGCACGCTGGCCTCAGATTAATTTTGGAATGAGGGGGCGCAATTTTCAAAAGGGGCCTCTCCTGGGGGTTTGGGGGGATGCACTGGCGGCAAGAGACCCCCCCGACGTCCTTATGTGAGCTTTTCCAAATTTGGGCCCACCATTATCACGGAGCTTCCCCCGAAAGACAAGAGGAGCTCCTTCAGAACGAGACTCTTTCGGCCTCGGCCGGTTCCCTCCCCCGGTTTCCGGTGTTCCAGAGACCTCCTTTGCCACTTCCCACACACGGGAAGGGGCCCAGCAAATTGACCGCTCCAGATTACTGAAACCGGGAAGGTCTCAAACTTCAGGGGGAGGGGTTTTTTGCCGTTTTGGGGCCAGCCCGGGGCCTTTTCCTACGGAACGGACCTGCCCCTTCGCCCCCGGGAAATCCCGACACCTAGGTACGGGGAGAGGCCCCCTGGGTTTGAATAGTTCCTCTCCTAAACCTAACCATTGCCGGTTTTGGTCGTGTCATTTTTTGGGACCCCAAATTTTAAAGGGTTCCCCAACCCTTTCTTGACTCCGTTCGGGCGGGAAAAATTTCAGGATGCTGCTCGGGTGTCAAAGCTTCGCCTTCCCGGGGTCTCGTCAAACCCCCCCCCAAAAAGCCATCTTTTCCCCGTGAAGGGTTTAAAATTCCGGGCGAGACTCCACCTTTAACCCAGTGTCTATGCAGGGGGGGCGCTCCACTAGGAAGATTTTTTTTCCAAACTGCTGCCCCACTCCTCCTCAGCAACCCTGGGGGCTCCCGGGGCTAAAAAGCTCCACGCCCCTTTGCTGTTTGGGAAAAACGGGCGAAGAAAACGCATTGGGGACAAATTTCCCCAGCCCCGTTGTCTTGTGTCACCCCCCCCCGGGTTGCCCCCCTTCCCCAAATCACCCCTTCCTAAACCCGCCCCCGGGTCTGCCCCCGGGATCCCCAAAACCCTTTGGAACGTTTTTTCCCGGGAAAAGGGGCGGAGACCTTGCCTCCACATCGTCCCCTACGTTTGCCCCATCCCCGGGGCACAAGCCCTCCCCCGGTGCAGAGTTTATCCCTTTGTCTTTTTCCTGAAAACCGAACCCAAAGCCCGGCCTATTTACGGGAAAACCCTAAAAGGGGGGTTTTTTTAATTCCTTTAAGCCCAGGGCTCCACCCGGGTTCCCCGGATTTTTTTTTCGTCGAAAAAAAAGACAGCTTTTAAACGTCCATGGCATTGACTCCGTGGCCTAAAAAAAATCACGGTAAAAAAACCGGGTTCCCCCCTTTGCCCTTTCTGTTTTCACGGAACTTTTCGATGGGGCTCTGCATTTTCCAAAATTTTTCCCCCAAGTTTGGATTTAAAGGGCCTAAAAACCCACCCCAAATTTGGGGAAAGGCAAATAAATGGAAGACAGCATTTCGAGTTTTTAAGTCAACCCCTTCGGCCTCCAACGCTGCTGCGGTGTTCCAGGGTTTGGGTTAATGAGACCCTTCGGGGGGCCTCTTTATTCCTCCCGTGGTCTGTCCCTGGACGACTTTCTGGTCTTCCGCCTGATCCCCAAGTCCCTTTTGTCTTCCCAAAATTTTGCCCCAAGGTCCCTTAGACGCCCTTCCCGTGAGAATCCCCCCTGTACGCCAAGTTAGGGGAAAAGGTTCCAGTTTCACCAGTCCAGCCCCTCCCCTTTCCCTTTAGGGTATATCGTTTTTTCTGCCAAAGGACTTCAGAGGCCCCGGAAAGGTTTTTCCGCCGTCCTGCATTGGCCTGGGCCCGGGTTCGGCCTTCGGGCCTATCCAGGGGTTCTTGGGCTTTGCGAACTACTATCCCCCATTTATCCCACTTTTTTCTACGCGGGTTGGCTCCTTTGTGGCCCTGACGAAAAAGGGCTGGAAAACCCTGGGAAGGGGCCCACGGGTGCGGAAATGCTCCCCCGGGGGGTCAAGGCACCCCTTTTGCCACGCTCCTTTTCCTGTCTCCCCCGGGGTTTACCCAGAAAACCTTTTCTTCCTGGGGGGAACGTTTTTTCAGGGGGAAGCAGGGGAAGTGCTCTTTTCAGCGGGTTTTCCAAAAGGGCCCAAGAAACCCACTTGGGGGTTTTTTTCCCCTAAAACATTCTCTCCCGGCCGAAAAGAAACCCCCACTTTGGTGCCCTAAAGTTTTTGGCCCATCAAAAAAATGCCCCGGGGGCTTCGGGAAAACTTTGGGGGGGAAGAATCCCCCTCCTACCACATTATTCCCCCTAACCGTCTGATTATGGCGGCCCCGAGGGATCCTCGGCAGACCCCCTCCGGGAAAATTTCTTGTGTACTTCCGGCGTTCGGAGGGGGAACCCTTAAGGGGGGGCATTGCTCGCGGATTGCCGTAAACCGGGGGGTACGGAAGGCGGCGCAAGCCCCTTTGGTCGCTACTTTTGGTGGCCTGCCCTTTGGGCAAGGATGTCAAGGATTTTTGGGGAAAGGTCATGTTCTTGTGTGCCTCCCAATAAATCCCCACCTTAAGCCGGCGGGGTTGTTCGGGCCCACTCCCCCATCCCGGAAACCACCCAGGGTTCCTATATTCCCAAGGGGTTTTATTACGGTTCCCCCGTTTCGGCGGGGAAATTTCCCTTTTCATTTGGGTCATGGGTAAACCCGGTTTTTTCCAAAAAATGGCACACTTTGTACCACTCCCCGGGTTCCCCTTTCGCGCCTCGGGGGCGTCACTTTTTTTCCAAACCATCTTCCGTCTGCATCCTTTTTCCCCCGTCACTTTGTGTTGGAAATCGCGGGGAGCATTTTTGGTCTCCAATTCTGGCGGGGTCCCTCTGTTTCCAGCGAAATTTGGATCTGGACTTCTCTTCGGTTATCATCCGCGACAAACGGCCAGGGGAGAGAGTCAACCAGGCCCGGAGAATTATTTACAATTTTTTTGGGTCGGCCCAGCAAACGATTGGTCAGGTCTTTTTCCCTTGGGGCGGAATTTGCTTAAAACCCTTTTCTGATTTTTGAGTCGGCAGGTGCCTCCCCCCCTTTTTTTTGGTTTATGGTCTTCATCCCCGCCCACCCCTCCCCCGTCAACGGGGCTCTGACGTCCCCTTTGGGCTCCTTGGTTTAGGATAAAGGGCCCTCTGGGAAAAACTCGACAATCTCGCGTCAGGCTTCTGCCCGAATGAAAACTGCAAGCGGTTTAAACCGGAGGTTCCACCCTCCCTTTGCTTTTCCCGGGGGTAAAGGTTTTTGGCTGTCTTCCAGGTATTCCGTCTGAAGATTCCCTCCCATAAAAATTGGGGCCCCCCCTAAAAACCCCCGGTCCTTTTGTGGTCCTCAAGAAAATCAACCCAGTGTCCTACAAGCTCCGGCTTCCCCCCTCCATGCGTATCCCGAACTCCTTCCACATTTTCCCTGCATAAGCCACTCATTCTAAAAAGATATTCTAGTAGGGTTTCACCTCCTTCTCTGGTAACTGATACCTCGGATGTCTTTACGGTGAAAGAAATTCTGGCCATGAAGACGATCGAGGGAAACGTCATTTTCTTATTGATTGGAAGGGATTCGGGCCTGAAGAAAGATCTTTGGAGCCAGAGGAAAACATCATGGACCGGGAACTGCTTCAGAATTTTCTTCGGACCAGAGGGAGGGGGAGACCGAAGGGGGGTACTGTTACGAGTGGCCCCGAAGTCCGGGCTGCGGGCGCACTCGTCTCTGCCCCGTCCCTGCTGCGCCCGGGGAGTGTTGCGCCGCGGTCTGTGGGAACACTCGCTCCCACGGGCGCACGGACTCACCTGACCACGCTCCTGCTGCTTCTCTCCTGACTGCCGGCCGGTGCACGCGTTCCCTCTCCCTAGGGCGCGTGCGCGCCGGCTCTCTCGGATTTAAAGAGACAGCGCACCGGTAATTGGGGTTGCCGGCCGCTGACTCTATTTAAGGGCCCCACCTCTTCCTGGACTCTGCCGAATCCATAGTGCCCTTATCCTATGCGAGGAAGCCTGCTTTACATTCCAGTTGCCAGATCCGTGTACCAGTCCCTCCGGCTTACGTTTCTTGACCACGAACCTTTGCTGCCTGCCCTGACCTCTTGGCCCGTCCCCGACTACGAGTTTGCCTGTCCATTCGGTACTTCGTAGCACCTCGGCTGCCACCGCAAGCAAGTCGCATCAGAGGTAGCGACCTGGTGGAATCGCGCTGTAGCAAGTCCATCCCGCTTTGCGGCGGGCTCTGGTGAAAACCGGGACCCACTTAGACTCCGCTCCCTGGTGTGGCTTCTACCACCGCTTGCGGTGACCCAGCGGATCCACTACCTAGATTCGTTACAATACGCCTTGAACTGTTCCTCATTTTTAAATGTTGCAGTCACAAGCTTAAATGTATTTTATTGATATTTTATTTCATAGAGCAACACAAAGTAGCAGGTATTTGTGAAGTGCAAAGAAAATAATTCCTGCTTTTCCACATTTTTTCAAAGTAAAAAACTGAATAGTGTGGCGTGCATATTTATTCAGCCTCCATGAGTCATTACTTTGTAGGACCAACTTCAGCTACAGTGACAGCTGCAGGTCTGTTGAGTGATGGCTCTACCAGCTTTGCACATCTAAGGCTGTGATTTTTGCCTTTTCTAGCTCAGTCAGATTGGTTGCCGAATGTTTGTAAAAAGCTAATTTTTGAGTCCTGCCACAAATTCTCAGGGGGATTTAGGTCTGGCACAGTACTTTTTTTTACATCTGAACCTGCAATACACTTTGCCACAACTTTATCCCTGAGCTGTCTCTGGTGTGTTCTTTGTTTTCATGATGCTGTTTGTTCACTAATGAGGTCTTCGCAAAACAGCTGTAGTTATACTGAGAATAAATTACATACAGATGTACTCTATTTATTAATCAGGTAACTTCTAAAGGCAATTGGTCACAGTGGATTGTATTTAGAGGTATCGGAGTAAGTGGGCTGACTACATATGCACGCTTTTTTTTTTAATTTGCAAAAAATTGTAAAAACCACTTTGTGTTGCTCCATCACATAAAATATCAATAAAATACATTTAAGTTTGAGGCTGTAACGTTTAAAAATGAGGAATAGTTCAAGCGGTAGGAATACATTTGCAACCCGCTGTATGTAGTTACCCTGATAACTATTGAATGCTCCTTGCAGTCGGATTGAGGACAGTAAAAAAGGGAGAATCCGGGGGCAATGCAGAATTGTCATTGTGGAAATACATACCTTTAGAATGCTCCCTTAGTATACTGTCTTACACCACCTCTTTACTATTTTTTGGAGAAAGAGTGCTGTGGGGATGTAATGGACATAGATGACTATGAATATTTAATCTAACAACCAGATTTGGACTGAAACTGTGCAAAGCCGGTTCTAGACCAGATTTACATTTACCAAGTAGGATGAAAGCAGCTTTGTACAAGCAGAACAGGGTTTTTTGAGGTATATTTTGCAGCAGTATTTGTAGGCCAAAACCAGGAGTGGAGCCTACACAGAAAAAAAAAAAAGTATCATGAAAAGCTTTTGCTTCTTCTGTGTTTTGGACCCATTCCTGATTTTGACTTACAAATACTGGTGCAATATACGCATCAAATAAGTCTGTGAACCCAGCCAAACAGGTAGAAACAGCAGCGTCCCCTCTCAGTTCACATATCTGGTTGGTCCTCTAGGCTGCATGATTAATACAGATGTTTTTGTAATATAAGATTTTAGTACAGGACAAATGGAAAAGGATGGGCCAGAACAGAGGTATTTTCCTTACCACCCAGTGTCAGAAAAGTAAGGCGGTGTCATTTATGCAGTTATGACAGTTTTAATGATAGATATCAGACAGGGTCACGCCAACCTTGCGTCTGGCACAAAGAGGACCAATGCTAAATAAAGTCATAGAACATAAAGACATGAAGAGATTTATTGGACATCGGATAATGTGAGGAACAGGCAGTGACCTCATTTTACTAATATTAGGATCTGAGTTTTGTATTAAAGAGCCAAAGCAGATTTTAGCTTCCTGCAAGTATAAAAATGTGGGAATCCCTATGGAAAGGTGTGAGGAGCTTCTCCGGGAACATTTTCCTTTATGGCTGGCTTCACATGCAAAGTTTTGCAGCATTTTTTAACTGCCTATATTTCTAAATCTCTAAGGCCATGTTCACACGGCTTAAAATGGGCCGTATTTCGGTCCGTAATTACGCGCCGAAGTGCGCAAATTACAGGCTGAAAACGGCCCATTCATTACGGTAATCCACAGTTCTCATAGAGAACTATGGATTACGTCTCCTCTCCCTGCTCGGCGAATACGCCGCGGGGGGGAGATAAGTGACATGTGATTACCAGCGGCGTATACGCGCCGCTGATAATGTAAGTCAATGGGCCGGCGAAGTGCCGGCCCCGCGCTCACTCCCCCGCTCCCGCCCCCACGGCGTAATTGCGGGGCGTAATTACGTCACACAGTTAAGCCGTGTGAACATAGCCTAACCATATATGAAACGCTCAACATTTATAAATATTTTGAAAGATGGAGCCCAATATGTTTCTCAAAGTGTTTTAAAACTATGCAGCAACTGCGTGTGGGAAGGAGACCTTAATAACATTAGAGTGATACCAACTATTTTGCTGTGACATCAGATTAATATCTGTGTTAGGATTAAAATCTGAAGTGTTTTGGACTGTCAACTTTTTCTTCTTCATGATAGGTAGGAGCATCACATGAAAATACTGTACATTGATTTCTCAAGTTACAATGGCCTCAGGATACAAGTGTCTCAACATGATGGTCTTTTCCGGGACATTGTATGTTGAGAGTGGTTTCAAGATACAGTGTACAAGACACTGACCCAGCCAATTGTCAAACATTTTACTTATAAAAAATCTGTATTAGTGAGGTGCATGCAGTGATTGGCGGTTCAGTTGTGCCTCTACAGTACAGTGTGGTACGACATGTCCTGTACTACTCATGTATCAGGATTAGCGGCTTCTTTGGGCACCAAGTGAGGGCCCCATTTTCTTTTTCTTCTGGTACATTGTGTATAAAGTACATGACCCAAAAAAGCTCCTGTCCCCAAAGTGATTTCCAGATTTCAGCAGCTCTTTCTGATGTTACATGTAAGGACTTTCTTTATCTGACTTAGTATCTGCATAATTCTCTTTAACATTTATTTTGCATTATATTGGGTAACATTTTTTGGGCTTCTGAACCAATTACCCGTTTCCTTAGAGTCATGATTTCAACAGACAATAGTTTCAACATACATTTGCCCCAAAACCAATTAATATTATATTTTGAGAGATTACTGTACTGGTAAATCAAACATATAGGTCATTGAAGGGAACCTGTCTTATTGAAAATGCTATCAGATCTGCAGGCAGCATGTAATAGAGCAGAAAAGGCTGAACAAGTTGATACAGCAGAACTTGTATTTTATTCATTTTAATCCTGCTTATTTTGGGTTAAGGAGTCCCATGGGCGGTGTTAACAGTGTTTGACAGCCATCTCTGTATGCAACAATCATACAAGAAAGGCTGGTAGTCCTTGATAACACCGCCCACTGGACTCCTTAACCCAGAATAAGCAGGATTAAAATGAATAAAATACAAGTTCTGCTGTATCTTTTCCCATAGTATATCAACTTGTTCAGCCTTTTCTGCTCTATTACATGCTGCCTGCAGATCTGATAGCATTTTCAATAAGACAATAAACAATACACGAATCTGCTAAGCTCTTTCTGCTCTATATGTTCCCAGCAGATCTGATAGCATCCTCTACGTGACAAATTCCCTTTAAGTCCACCTCTTCTTTCGTGCCGTTAAAAAGATATTGCTGCTTACATTTTGTTTCAAGGACAAATGGAAGACGACCAATATGACTACTAGTACAGCTTCCAGAGACAGTACCGTCTAGCTTTCTCAAACTCCTGAGTGGAAACTTTTATATACTTTACCTTTGAAACACCGTCTATCCTTACTATTCAGATTTACCTGTGAGAACTGCAATATCTGTTGTAACAATTGTCACTTTTGTAAGAGGAATGAAAAAATTGATTGTAACTAAGAAGTGGCTGAAAAATGCTTTTAACAATTTAACAGATGTAGACAACCAAGAGTTTTATTTGCTGTTGCATTATTTCTGGGAACAGCTTGTTAATGGGACACTTCCCTCAGGAAAGGGTATTTTTGTTAAAATCCGTAATTCTGGATAACTATTTTTTTGGCAGTAATTTTATTTTGGCAGTCCTATACAATTAATTAAATGTATATTACTTAATCAAAATTACATAGACAATCTTGCCCTTCTCTAGCTGTGATATTAAAGAGATAAAACTCTTGGATGACAGGGCAATGTAATCTCAGTTTACTGTAATTTGCTGCTTATCTACATGCAGTCACATTACAAATAGCAGGTAATGACATAATGATCACTTTATTGTTCTTTGGTCAGACCTAGATAACAATGGCATAATCTTTGAAGATAACACTTACCTATCTCAAGCCCTTAGTGGTTCTGGAAGACAAAAGTTAAAGGGGTTGTCTCACTACAAAGATTGGTTTTTATGTGAAAGATCTCGCTAAAACAAGTCACTTTGCAATATATGTCCATTAACAGTGTCCTACCTATTCTGAGATATCCCCTCTTGTATGGGCTGCATCAGCTCCTCAGGTCGCTATAGCTACAGACCTGTTTGATCTCACCTGAAAGGCTGCCAGTGCTGGTTGCTATAGCTACAGACCTGGCTTCTACTGCAACCTAGTAGAAGCCAGTAAACACGCCCCTGAATGCAAAATGAAACCAAGAGCAGGACTGAGGTAAGACAAATCAATGTAGTGAGACAACCCCTTTAAACAATCAGCATTGCTGCTGTCAGAGCTCACAGAGGAAAAGTCAGAAAGACAAACCAGGAAGCCATGTACAAAGGGGAGCTTTACATTTTATATATATATATATATATATATATATATATATATTATATATATATTATAATATATAATATAATTATATATATATATATATATATATAATATACAACCATCATTTTTCCCAAATTGTATATGTTAGTAACATATTGCTTTAAGGGTAGTGGCCCTCTAAGTGTTAACATGTTGAATATGTTAATGTAATAAGGACTCAAAAGGAAAATAAAATAATAAAATGTTTTGTTCTTTTCTGTTTTCAGGAAGAATTTTGGATTTAAAAACGGGAACAGTGAAGAAAGAGGGCCAGCAGTCATCTATGAGAATGTGTATGGGATCACGCCGCTCGTTCATTTGCCGGATGAGGTAATGCCAACACATGTATAAGCCTTCATTAATGCTGAGCTTTTAACCATAAGATGCTTTATTTTTCTTGAACTGTTAAGTACATTTTATCCAGTTTCTACATTTAGTGACCACACATTTAACACAAGAAAATTACATATTGTTGAAATCAAGTTTTTATACAAAACATATTTTTAAACATGTTTGTGACAATTTTTTTATTTTACATTTATCTGTATTACATGGAAAAAATTTGGAAATGTTGCAGTTTTCCAGGTGAACAATGAGCCTAACAATAGACTGACGCTACTGAGCAATCATGTCATAATCATCACAGGCAGGATTACAATGAATGTAATATCTCTATAGCTGGAGGCAGATAAGACAGGATCACATAAGTGAGGCAGAGCTTGCCACTCTCCATCCCTGCACAATGACCTCTGCACAGGTGACAGAGCATGCACACAACACTGCAATGTTGTTTTTAGACAAAAGATTCCTATGTACATGTGACTGCTATAAAACACATCTCTGAACTGCTGTTCACAGTTCAGGGCAATAGCTTAGGAAAGATACAGAAAATACAGTAACATATCTAAAATGAAAGACTAAAAACAAATTTAAAATACTGTTTCAATATACATTTTAATTAGTACAATACTGTATAATAAGGTGACAATTCGGGTAAAGCCAAAAACAAACCATATAATTAAATGAGAGAATGTGCAGAGTGTTAAGGTATTCTGTTAAAAGGAACGTGTTGACTAGATGACGACCAACAGTTGACAATATATGTCCGGACAGGGGTCATTCAACTTTTAAAACAGCTATGCAGACAGAGTGCACAGCTGCAGATAGCCAGCTATCAGCAGCAGCTGTGCTGTTCATTGAGAAGGCAGGGATTTTTATTATCATCCCTGCCTTCTCGATCATTGTATATACATCACTCAATCAGCAATGTAGATACAGAAAGGCAGCAAGTTTCCTGTTGCCAGCTGTCACACGACCAACTGGGCTCGGAGTTGCAGATGTTTTAAGAGACAGACCAGACTAGCTCTGCAGTTAGTACAGGGAGCTGTATTTCCACTGCGGCTAATATTTCAGTGTATAGTCTTTTTCTGTCTTTATGGGGAGCACAATATGTAAAATAAAATAATAAAAAAGATAGTAAAGCTGCAAACACACAAAAATAAATTACTAAAAAAAAAACAGACCAAACCCCCCAACTTTTAGCCACACACTCCACAATCATAAAACTTTATATCACCTATATATAATCATCTGTAACAGATAAGTGAAATAATTATAAAACTTATTTTAGCACCATTTTTGCAGTAAAAAATTATAAAAATGGACACGTAGGTCACACTGAAGCCGCATCTTTACTGGACTGTTCCCTAAAAAGATCTGTGTTGCAACTTTTCTTGAAAATGTTAAAATTTGCTACTAAACTTAAAAGCCCTATTACGGTATGTCTTAAAAAATAAAAAGATGTTTAAAAAATTATGCCAACATAAAGTAGACATGGTATTATTATGGTACTTATGGTATTATTTACTATTGTATTTGGTATTACTATTTGTTTTACACCTTAAACCTTGAAAAGAGCTAAATTTTTTTCAAAATTGTATAACATTTTGATATTTTTCACAATTAAGCAAGGATTGTATCAACCAAAATTAATTGCTAATTTAAAGCACAATGTGTCACAAGAAACAATCTTAAAATCACATGGATAGAAAAAAGCATTAAAAAGTTATTCCCAGATGAAGTGACACATGTCAGATTTGAAAAATGGGGCTGGGTCCTTAAGTTCAAAACAGGCTTAGACCTTAGGGGGTTAGTATTAGACATGTGCTTGGGGCAGTGTTTTTAGCCATATCACAGGCTTTAGTTTACCAGTGACAACAGGTTTTAAAGATTATCTTTTTGTGTCTGTATAATAACAGAACCATTGTCTGTACTCTAGGTGTGGTAATGCACCACTGGATCACCTGCCTCTCAACAGAATCAGCACAATGAGAAAGAGATATAGGTAAGCAGTGTACATTTCTGTTATTAGTAATATTGTTCTCTTTGTTTCCACTTAACCTGATTTGCACGGAATGTATTGTATAAACAGACCTCATATCCTACAGCATAGCAATTTATTGTTTCTTGCAGGAATGGACTTGGACCAGTGAAAGAAGGCGAGGCTCAGTATTCTGTAGTTCACTGTACTGGATACATTAAAGCCTGGCCTCCAGCAGGTAGGGGATATGTGATCTAAAAGAAAACTGTGTATCATTCAAGATAGTCTTTTGTGACATAAAATAAACAAGTCTGACATGGTTTTCTTTATGACAGACTTGTAGATGAGTTGACCTAAGTTAAAATATCCACCAAGATGTAGTAGGGTTTGACTTAAATTGTATTTTTACTACCAGTTTTAATATTTTATGTACAGTGGGTACGGAAAGTATTCAGACCCCTTTAAATTTTTCACTCTTTGTTTTTTGCTCATTAATGTGCACTCTGCCCCCTTCCCCCATCTTGAAAGGAAAAAACAGAAATGTAGATATTTTTGCAAATTTATTAAACAAGAAAAACTGAAATATCACATGGTCATAAGTATGCAGACTTTTTGCTGTGACACTCATATTTAACTCACATGCTGTCCATTTCAATCTGATCCTCCTTGAGACGGTTCTACTCCAGCTGTGTTTAATTAAACTGATTGGACTTGATTAGGAAAGGCACAAACCACTCTATATAAGACCTCACATCTCACACCGCATGTCAGAGCACATGAGAACTGCCCAAGGGGCTCAGAGACAGAATTGTGGCAAGGCACATATCTGGCCAAGGTTACAAAAAATGTCTGCAGCACTCAAGGTTCCTAAGAGCACAGTGGCCTCTATAATCCTAAAATGGAAGAAGTTTGGGACGACCACAACTCTTCCTTGACCTGGCCGTCCAGCCAAACCAAGCAATTGTGGGAGAAGTGCCTTGCTGAGAGAGGTTAAGAAGAAAAAGATCACTGTGGCTGAGCTCCAGAGATGCAGTAGGGAGATGGGAGAAAGTTCCACAACTGTCACTGCAGCCTCCACCAGTCGGGCTTTAGGGCAGAGTGTTCCGACGGAAGCCTCTCCTCAGTGCAAGATATATGAAAGCCCACATACAGTTTGCAAAAAAACACATGAAAGTCTCCCAGACTATGAGAAATAAGATTCTCTGGTATGATGAGAGGAAGATTGAACTGTTTGGTCTTAATTCTAAGCGGTATGTGTGGAGAAAACCAGGCACTGCTCATCACCTGCCCAATACAATCCCAACAGTGAAACATGATGGCGGCAGTATCATGCTATGGGTGTGTCTTTCAGTTGCAGGGACAGGACGACTGGTTGCAATTGAAGGAAAGATGAATGCAGCCAAGTACAGAGATATCGTAGATGAAAACCTCTTCCAGATGCTCTGGACCTCAAACTGGGCCGAAGGATCATCTCCCAACAAGACAATGACTCTAAGCACACAGCTAATATAACAAAGCAGTGGCTTCTGAACAACTCTGTGACCATTCTTGACTGGCTCAGCTAGAGCCCTGACCTAAACCCAATTGAGCATCTCTGGAGATGCTTGAAAATGGCTATCCACCATTGTTCACCATCCAACCTGAGGGAACTGGAGAGGATCTGCAAGGAAGAATGGTAGAGGATCCCCAAATCCAGGTGTGAAAAACCTGTTGCATCATTCCCAAGAAGACTCATGGCTGTACTAGCTCAAAAGGATGCTTCTACTGAATAGAGAGCAAAGGCTCTGAATACTTAAGACCATGTGATATTTCAGTTTTTTTGCTTAATAAATTTGCAAAAATATCTACATTTTTGTTTTTTTTTCTTTCAAGATTGGGTGAAGAGTGTACATTAATGAGCAAAAAAAATGAACTTTTTGGATCTTACCAAATGGCTGCAATGAAACAAAGAGTAAAAAATTTTAAGTGGTTTGAATACTTTCCATACCCACTTTAGCTTTGTGCAAATCTGTCCCTGTCTTGATTGACATAACTTGTGAAAAAGTTTCTGTTCTGTACATCCAAACTTTATTTTTTTACTCTGTCCTTAGCCCTAAGGCCTCGTTCACACGGCTTATTTCTCCGCGGATTGGCGCCGTACTCCGCGCCGGATTTGCACTTCAGTACGGCGCCAATCCGTCGGAGTAATTACGGTAATTCACTGCTCTCAGAGAGAACAGGGGAGTCTGTCGCTCCTCCCCGCTCAGCGAATCCGCCGCGGGGGGAGAAGTGACATGAACATTATTTACGTCGCGTACGCGCCATAAACCATGCATGATCTATGGGGCCGAGGAGCGGCGCCCCCGCCGCGCTCCGGCCCCGCCCCAGCCCGCCCCTTATTCACACCGGATTTGTGAGCGCAATCCGGCTCACAAATCCGTCGGGAATAAGCCTTGTGTGTGAACACAGCCTGACAGTAACCCTAAGTTGGGGCTAGGGTTTTTGGCCTATTTAGGGTTAACTTACCTCTCTACAGTGCTTCCTCTGGTCCACCACGCCATTGCTCCAATGTCACTACCACTCCAGTTTCACTTCCTGACTAATGCGCCGTGGGACATGAAGTGACATTAGAGTGGACATTGTAGTGTCAGTAACTTTGTATACCTGCAGCTGCATACATGATTAATGGCCGAGGCAACAGCCTCTGTTGGGTCACAAGATCTGCACTGTGATTAGCTGAAAAACACTGTGCTTTTGATGCTGACAAGAACTTTGTCTCTCTATACATTCCTATGAGACTGTCTTTGAACCTCCCATAGGAAAGCATAGAGAGATTCACTTCCAGGTCACACAATCCTGCTGTGTGTTTCAGCAACCCAGAGTGCAGATCACATGACTCAGTGCAGCAGTGAGAAATGCTGTATGAAGCTGCCGGTTAGCCACATTCCTGCACTACTGTGTACCGAGAAGCAATTTCTAATAAACTAAGTGGAAAAAAACAGTAATGGTTCTTTAATCCTGACATTATATTGTAGTTGGGGAAGGGTTAACGCAAATTGATGCAAATGTACATAATTGCTTTCATGCTGGTGTCCAGCTAAGGGAAAGACAGAGGGAGGAAGGTCCCTATGTCTGCATTGGCACCTCACGACATGATCGTGGAGTGCCAATAGCTGGTTGTATTCAACGTCAACATGCTGGCCATCCCGAAGGGCAATCGCCCACAAAAAAGATCCAAAATATAAAAATGACACATATTTGGCAGCGCTGTGTGCATAACGACCTGGCCTATAAATTTGTCATGTTAATTAACAAGTATGATGAACGCTGTAAAAAATAACAACAAAAAAAAACAATGACAGAACTGCAATTTTTATTAATTCTGCTGCACATAAAATGGAATAAGTTCATCTTGCAAAAAAAGCCCTTACACAGCTCCTTATACGGAAGAATAAGATTTATAGCTATCAGAAGATAGCGATGCATAAATATTGTTTATAAAAACACTTTATTTTTAAGTGCTACAACATAAAAATATATAAGTAGGGTATAACTGTAATCGTATCGCCTCATGTCATGTATACTGAACACTGTAAAAAATAAAAAAAACACTACTAGAATTGCTGTTTTATCTCCATCCTCCCAAAAAACAGACTAAAAGGAGATCAAACAGGCCCTTATACAGCTCCCTACACAAAAAAATAAAGTTATGGCTCCCAGAATATGACAGTGCAAAAATGAGTTTTCCTTTTTAAATAAAAGTGTTTTTATTGTATAAAAGCAGTAAAACTTAAAAATATATACAAACTGAGTATCGACTTCCTAAGTAATGTTAACATGACATTTATACTGCACGGTGACCGCTGCAAAAAAATTAAAATGAAAAACACTACCAGGATTGCTGTACTTTGTTTAGCCTACCTCCCAAAAACCTTGATAAAAAGTGATCAAAGTGTCATATGAACCCCATAATGGTATCAATGAAAACATCAACTTATCCCGCAAATCAGTCCTTATATAGCTCCGTATACAGAAAAATAAAAAAGTTATGGCTGATAGACTATGACAACTAATTTTTACAAACTCATTTCTATGTGTAAAAGTGGTAAAACATAAAAAACTAGATAAAAATTATATTGTTGTAATTGTACCGACTGCATGGTAAAGTTTTATCCTGTTCCATTTATACTGCATGGTGAACGCTGTAAAAATGAAACCCAAAAATCAATGGCAGAATTATTGTTTTTTTCCCCATTTTTATGGCCGAATGCTAAAATACTGTGGAACACTTGTCAGCCTGAAATGCACAATTCATCCCTAGAGGAGTTCCCTCTTGGGTCTTGAATCCAAGATGGGGTGGCTTCGTGAAATTTCACTTTTCTGGTACTTTGGGGGCCTTACAAATGGGACATGGCACCCACCAAAATCTGCTTTCCAAAAGCAAAATAGCGCTACCTCACTTGGATGCCCTGCCATTTACCATCCAGTATTTTACACCCACATATAGTGTATTGCTGAACTATGAAGAATTTGCGTAACAAATTTTGGAGTGCTTTTTTTACAGTATTTTCTGTGAAAGTAAAACATTTTCAGCTAAAATTGCAGAGTATTGGAAAAAATTAAATTTTTCATTTTCACAGCCTAACGCAAAAAAATTTATGAGACGCCTTTGGGGCCATGTACTCACTACACCCCTGGATATATTCATTAAGGGGTGTAGTTTTCAAAATGGGGTCTTTTAAGGGGTATGTATTAAGTTTTCGCACCTTATGGTCTCCACAAACCTAAAATAGCGCCTATTTTTTAGGTGCTAGTTTAGGTTTGTGGAGACCATAAGGTGCTAAAACTTAATATCCTAATGAAATATCCTAATGAAAATGAAGTGCTCCTCCAATTCTGAGGCTTGTGGTTGAGTCAAATAGCATACTAGGGCCACATATGGGATATTTCTAAAAATAGCAGAGTCAGGGGAATTGATGTTGAGTTGTGTTTCCCTGGTCACATCTACCGTGTTCCAGTGAACAATGGATTAAAATTGAAAATCTGACAAAAAGTAAAAATTTTTCTAACTCCATTTTGCTTTAATTTCTGTGTAACACCTAGTGGGTTAACAAACTTCCCAAATGCTGTTTTGACAACTTTAAGGAGTGCAGTTTCTTAGACAAAGTAATATATGGGAGTATCTAACATACAGTCCCATCAGAGCCATGTAAGAACTGTACTAGTCCCTAAAAAAATCTATGTTGCAAATCTTCTTAATAAAGTGAAAAATTACTACTAAATTTCTAAGCTACCTAATGTCGTAAAAAAATAAAAAGACTTTTAAAAAATGATGTCAACATAAAGTAGACATATGGTAGATTCTAGTTATAAACTATTTTGTATGATATAATTATCTTTTTGAAAATGGCAAATTTTTCTACATTTTTATGTTACTGTGATATTTTTCACATATAAACAATGTGTCACAACAAAACAGTCTCTGAATCACATGGATGGGTAAAAGTATCAAAAAGTTACACCCACATCAAGTGACACATCTCATATTTAAAAAAAAAAAAATGGGAGGTCAAAACTGCATTTAGTAAATTGAGGAAAAGTTATCTTCTCTGATTCTAACACTCACAGGCTATCTTCTTCAAATAGCTTTCATTACAACACCAAATGCAAAAGCCCATTTAGAAAGCTTCATATAGGAACTCACTAGGAACTTCATACAGGTGGACTATATACACTATTCACATAAAGTTAGGGATATTTGGCTTTTGGTTGAAATTGCAGGATAACCATAACATTTCTTGAAAACTTTTTTAAATGCACTGAATGAAACCATATCTTAACTTTAGATTGCACATGTGTAACATTTCATTACTTTTTGCACAACTTGCTGATCTCTAAAAAGGAACTTAATTGTAAAATCCCAACAGGTGCTTGATCCCTGAATCACCCAATAAATTTAGGAGATCAATTTGAATTGGGATTTAAACACTCCTCCTCAACATGCTGTTCAGATTTTGATATCCTAAGACCAGACAAGACCTTACAATTGATAACAGTACCTCGCCATTGGAGGCTTCAAGCAGGATGCTCACAGAGGGAAGTGGCCAGGGAGCATCTATGCAGAACGAGAGACCTCAGGGCTGCTCATTGAAGAAAGTCGATATGATGGCTGCTAACGATTCCGGAGACATCAAGGAGAGCACTATGCATCAGCCAGGTCAGGTACCAGTCCGGTACCCTTGATGGTCATCTAGCACACAGACAATGCTGCATTTCTGTGACTCTTCCAGTCTCTCAGTATCTCTGTTACAAGCTGCTAAAGACACTATGTGACACTCTAACCGCAGTGGCCACTTCCGTCTTAGAACATCCTTCTTGAAGCCTCGCAATGGCGAGTTAGTGGTTGATCAATTGTAAAGTGTTTTCTTGGTCTTATGATGTCAAAATGTGAACAGCAGGATGAGGAAGAGTGTTTAAATCTCAATTCAAATTGATCCCCTAAATGTATTGAGCAATTCAGAGATCAAACAGTTGATGTGAATTTTGCCATTAAGCTCCTTGTTAGGGATCAGCAAATAGTTTAAAAAAATACTGAAACACTGAACAGTTGGATATGTGCATTCTAAAGTTAAGTCTCATTTAATTGGTTTAAAAATATTTTCAATACATTTTATGTGCATCCTAAAATTTCAACCAAAATCCCTATTTGTTTGTGAGTAGTGTATGTTTGGAAACCTTCTGACTGACAAAAAAATAATACGTTTTGTAAATTAGATAAAAACACAGTTCTAACTTTTCTAAGTAGTCGAGACTTTATACGGACTTTCTGTTCACATTAGTTTACCTATTTGGGCATTTCAATTGATTAAGCACGGAATAGATGCCTATGTAAGTAAGCTTGCCTTGTATCTTTGAGTTCACAAGTTCAGATCTTACTAAGGTAATATCTGGAGGGAGTCTCAGTGGTTTTACCCTGCTTGCATGAGTTTTTTGCAAGTGCTCCAGTTTCCTCCCACACTTAAAATATACTAATAGGTCAGTTGGCCGCCTGTGAAATTGGCTTCAGAGTATGTATGTTTCAGAGATTGGGTAACAGAGGGGACAAAAGCCAATGCAATGAAAGATGAGTATACCACTGCAGAATATCATGGAGCTACATGTTAAATTGAAAGAAATGCAAAACATAATTAAAAAGCAATTTTTCATTAAATCAAACAAATCACATGTAAAACCTAGACCTCTTTTTTTTTTTTGTTTTGTCAAGAAGGTCACTGGGGCAAATATTTCAAGGCAGTTGTACCAGAATTCTGGGCAATGTGTGCCAAACATAATGGCGTACATGCTATACACCACATTAATTATTTTATTTTAGTCAGTTTCTAGACACTTCTGCGTCTCGTCCGACAAAAAGAGGCCTTGGTATAAGGGTTGTGGCTTAGTGTGAAACACCATAAATAATGGGCTAAAATATTGGCACAGCCTGTGGCAAACTTTAAAATGGTGTGAAGTTAGATTAGACAGTTCCAACATCTACCTGATTTATCAACAGTATGATAAATGTGGCACATTGTAAGACTATCTAGTCTAACTTTACACTGTCTAAGAGTTAGACACTATTGATGTCTGCCATATTGTTCTTTTTAGCTGTTTCAGAGATTTAGTGGTCTCTTTGTTTGAATAACCATTGCTAGCTCACAACCAGAAACGGCAGTAATATTGCTTAAGAGTTGTCACAAATTTTTCACCAGACTCTATGTGGTATATATTTTTGCTTAATTTGGCAAATTTTTTTCTACTGTATCAAGTGTGGCTTTGGCATTACATGCATGAACTTGAAATCTCAGGTGGACCAAAGCTTTAGGTCTTGAAAATGACTCCATTGAGATGTTAAAACATAAGATGTATGGTTATAAGGGGCCGTTTACACAGCACAGGACAAATACCGGATGGTTTATCCGCAGAGGGACAACCTTTCTCCGAGATTAGCGGAGAAAAGCCCTCCCTCTTCCCATAGACATGTTCATATTCCGTCCGAAAACCGGACAGAAGAATGAACATGTTCTATGTTTTTAAGACTGCCGGCGGTCTGAAAAACTGCTGCCGAAAAACCCGTGCCGTGGGGACTGCTGCACGGGTTTTCCATAGCGGTCCATTGAAAAGTTTGCAAACCCGTGCCGTGGGTACAAGCCCTAAGCGAATAAACTTTGCGGATTGTTTGACCTGATCCTGCTTCCCCAGCTTTGAATTATTAAAGTGTTTGGGATTTATGGTCCGACCCTAGGAGTTTGCACGTTACTTTTTTGCATTTTTTTACAGCTTTTTCTGTCCAGGTACAATTAGATCCTTGGGTCTATGTGTCCACTGTTTGGCATTTGATGCTTTGCGTGATGCAAAACAAGTTGTATTTGAATGCTAAGCTAAAAATATTATTGGAAGGGATTGGCTCATCTGAGGTGTGCGGCCAATGGGGCAAACAGATGATCACCTTGAGTCCCATTTCTAGCACCTTTAAAAAACTGTCTGTGGAAAGCCAAAGTTTGCCAGAAGAAAATGTAATATTAAATAGCAACTGTTTAGATGAATGTCCATCTTTGCAATACAAGGACAGCTCACATCTTGCAGAAAGAAAGCTGCTCTCTCCTATTCTTGCACACGAGGGGTTACCTGAGTGCTAGCCCTTCCTATAATGTCCATATGCACTTTTAGGCACATGGACATTGGTTGTCTTCATGCGACAACCTCTTAAATAGAAAAAGCGATTGTCATGAATAAGCAATGCCACATCTGTAAGTCCATTTTATGAAAGGAATGGTGACGTATTATCACTTTCTCTAGTGTCAGGAGTTCAGATACATGAATTCCGAGCTACTCTGCATGAACCAGACCAGAGAAAACATTATTCTAGGGTTGTTAGTGTTAACTAGAGCAGTGGAACATTGTAGGTTCATGATATTTCTGGAAGCTGTAATACATAAGGGATGTGCTGAGTTTTAGAATACATTTCCTTTTCTTATGAAAGTTTGACATCAGAGGTGTTGGTGTATTTGCTGGATCAGAATAATCTTTTCCAAAAAGAAATTGGACTATAAATCTTGTAGTTTAGATTCTCATTGGAAAATAAAAGGTGCTGTTAGACTGGCATCTTGGTTCTTCATTGTAACTAGGATCATGTACTAGGAGCCCAGAAAGTTTGTGAATGAAGAAAGGTGCAACACTTTGTATGGGTACATTCAAACAGCTCAGCTCTGCTGCAGGTTTTCCATAGCAGACCCACAGAATTAAATCTGCTTGAAAAGTATCCACTAATACAGGGCTGGGCAATTAATTTTTCCTTGGGGCCGCATGATAAAGTGGGATTATTTTAGCGGGCCGGACTAAAAAAAAAAAAAAAAAACATAGGGTGAACGGGAAAAAAAATCGTTTTTTGGGGTTTATTTTTGTGGAAACTTACTCTGTACCCTCAGTGAGGCAGGTCAGGTATATAGATACATCCCCCAGTAAGGTAGGTATATACAGCTCCCGTCAGGCAGGCAGGTATATAGATATAGGTCCCCTCAGGCAGGCAGATATATAAATATAGGTCCCCTCAGGCAGGTATATAAATAGATATAGGTCCCCACAGGCAGGAATATAGATAGATATAGCACCCCACAGGTAGGAATATAGTTAGATATAGCACCCCACAGGCAGGTATATAGTTATAGCACCCCATAGGCAGGTATATAGTTATAGCTCCCCACAGACAGGTATATAGATTTAGCTCCCCACAAGCAGGTATATAGTTAAAACTTCCCATAGGCAGGTATATAGATAGTTATTGGTCCCCATAGGCAGGTATATAGAAAGTTATTTCTCCCCTCAGGCAGGTATATAGATATTAAAAATAATAACACTAATACTCACCTTACCTGCTTCCCCGCCGAGCGTCTCCCTCTTCTGCCCGAGGCTAGCGGCATGATGATGGCATCACGTCGCCAGCGCCAGGTCGCTCCTCTGGCAGCTCCTCGCCTGCACAGAGTAATTACTTTGTGCGCCGAGGAGAGGCAGCGGCGCGATGAGCTGACTTCATCGCGTCGCTGCCCAACTCACAAATGCCGGGTATCAGTAGCGCTGACAGCCCGTCGCGGCCTCTCAGCGCTACCCAGCCGCGGCCAGCCGTCAGTGCTACTATTACTAGACCTGGGCATCATACACCACGGGCCGCATCCGACCAGCTAGACGGCCGGATGCGGCCCGTGGGCCGTATAATGCCCAAGTCTGCACTAATAGGTAGATTTGCTATTTAGGGCCATAAGAGTATTGCCACACATTAACATTTCACTTCCTACTTAATAATAATCTTTATATAGCGCCAACATATTCCACAGTACTTTACTACTTATTCAGTAATTTTAATACCTGTAAAAAAAAGAGGGGACTGAGACATACTTGTATTAAATATTTTGTCCGTGCTCACCATGGATGCATGCTCCAGTGGTTATAGACGCTTGATACTGTCAAACCACCATTGTGATCAATGAGGGATCCATGAAAAATTAAGCTGTCAACCGCATCTAGTTGTTCGCTGTTGATATTTGTATTGACTTTTCTTTTGGTAGTCGTCATGATCTTGCTCTTCTTGATGTTTAGGTAAAGTCCCTTCTCGCTTTCTACGTTCAGCTTTCTGATCAGCTCCTCTGGGTCCTTCTCAGTTTCTGCCATCAGGGTTGTATCATTGGCATATCTCAGATTGCTGATGGTTCTTCCACCTATTTTAACCCTTACACCTCAATCATCTAAGCCCAGCTTATTTATGATCACTTCTGTATAGAGGTTAAAAAAATGGGAGAGAAGATGCATCCATGTCTTCTGTCCTTTGTGATCTTGAGCCATTCTGTATCTCCATATCTTGTTCGCACTATGGCTTCTTGATTGTCATACAGGGAGCTGAATAACCTGATCAGGTGCGACAGTTTTCCTACCACACTCAGTTTTTCCTAAGGCTTACCATGCTCACCAATGTCATTGTGTTCCCAATCTTAATATATGATATGGCTTTGCAATATGGATATTCACAAAAGCAGACAGAATAAAAATTGATGCTTTAGCTGTGGTGTTGGGGAAGACATCTAGCAAATCCCATGGACAGCTAGGATTATAAACAAAGATGTTCTTTATCGTATAAACCTAAAATTGCCCCTGAAAGGCAAGATCACCAAAGAGAAACTAATCTATTTTGGTTATGTGATGAGGGGGAATGCACTAGAAAAAGAGATGGTCAATGGTAAAAGAAAATAGAGGAGACCAAAGGCCCATTTGTTAGATACCTTCAAGAATGACACAGGAATGAACATCAAGCAACGGAAAGAAGCTGTGGAAAACAGGGAAGCAGGGCGCGAACTGGCCAACACAGCTAAAAAACCTACAATGGTGTTTTAAAAAAATTTAGGGCGACAAGTATGTGTTTTGGCACCCAGACACCACTTTTTTGCGTGCATTAGTAGTATAGAATCCACTTGAATCTATGCACCTTTTCTACTGCAGTTCATAGATTTAGCGCTTTCTAGCTCCAAAACGACAAATCAGGCTCAGGTAAACCACTTGTAACTTGTTTTACCTGTTCAAGCAATAATACGCCCAGTTTTGCCGTCCTCCCTTCATAAATGTGTAGAATCATAGGGTTGTGGTGCGACACGCCTTCAGAATGCCTCTCGATCTCAGGCGCATTACAAAGTGCCGCGGGCGCTCGACAACGCGCCTAATTTTTGAGTGCGCCTGATTATAAATCTAGAGAACAGGGCTGTGCCAGTTTTTTGGGCTGAAAGGACACCAGAATACTGGCACAGTCCCGTACATACATGTCGCCATTAGGGGCTAATATACTTTGCACAGATAGGGGATGTATTCCACTAAGATGCTGGTCTTAAATCCACAGCAAAATCAGAATTTGTTGCATGCAAATTAAGCTGCAAATCTCTTATTTTGCATAGCAATAGGCGAAGTGAGCAGATCCATAAAAGAAAATATTTGATATATTTTTAAAAAATCAACCACATTCCTTCAGATATGCACTTTTTTTAGTGTGTACAAGGTTTTGTAAAAAAGTGTTTACATGCAATGTAATGTACTTTTTACATTCAATTTTGGGAAAATTTCATGGAAAGTATGCAGCTGATCCACTGTGTGTGCATATGCTCTTAGGATTTATGCATAGCAACCTTGTAGCCTGCAGGGCAGGCTGAGCATGTGGAGCTGTAAACAACATGACAGTTGGTTTACAATACTTTCAGACCATTGAGAAACCAAAGAGAACCCACTGTGGTCCCATAAAAGCAAATGATAATCTCAGCTTTGCTGCCTATTTATAGAAATCCTCTGAAAATGCAGATTTTTAGAAGTGTGTTAACAGGTTTTTAGGTTCTTTCTTCCTGCTAGTGATCAAGTTAGCATTGCCCCTCAATAACCTGTGGAAATTCCTGAGTTCTGGCGTACGCTGTTTTGTCCTGTGGGAAAAGAGATTTTGCTCAGAAATCCTATATATAGAATTGTTTAGCCTGCAGCCAGCAGCCCCTTCTCTAATGCATGGCAGGTGGGAATTCAGCGTTCCAGCACACGCAAAGGATCACTTATTTTACATTGTTTGTGTGTTCAGATCGAAACAATCCCACTCATGTGAGGTCATATAGAGTAAGACCCCCTAATGAAGCAAGCTCAGCTTTATCATGAAGAAATGTAAAAACTGTAGGATGGAAACAATTCAAGAAAATGTAAGCAAATTAAATTCCTTAATGTCAAGGACAAAGGTCACTAACTAATTGAACGCTTACTCTGTAAATTAGTGTCACATTTTTTCCATTCAGACTCATTACCAATATTACATATCATGGCCACTAGCTACCATTTTGTCTGAGTTTTTTTTTTTTTTTTGCATATATAGCCATACATAATATTGTATGGGCATTTATGAATTTGTGTCCAACATAATTCACTAAGGGCATGTCCCCACGGCACGAGTTTTCGGCCGTTTTTTCAGGCGGTTTGCGGTTTTGCAGACCGCCTGAAAAACCGTCCGAAAACCAGCACAACGGGGCTCTATGGAAAACCCGTGCAGCAGTGCCCACTGCACGGGTTTTACGCCCGGCGGTTTTGACGCTGGCAGTCCACTCGCAAGACGTGAATGCACATTTTTCCGTCCGGATTTCTGATGGAATATGTGCATCTCATCACGGAGAAAAGCCCTCCCCCACCCCTCGGCCGTGGGGACGGCCGCAAAACAGTGCAAATACCGGTCGCATAACCGACTGGTATTTGGCACTTGCCGTGTAAATGGCCCCTAAGAGAGAGGCTAAGTGGATCCTGCCATCCTTCTTTACATATAGTTTATTGTACATTCATTACCTGAATCATTTGAGACAAACTATTTGCTTGATACATGCTGCTTGAAACTCAGTTAAAATGACTAGACCAGTAGTCTGCATTCATGGACAAATGTTAACTGGGAGCTATAGACACAAAACTTCAAGATATTCTTAAGACTTTCTACAAATTTGTTTCTTTTTTTATTTAAAGTGGTTGTCTCACTGCAAGGTTTACTTTTTATGTTAAAGATCTTGCAAAAACAAGTCCCTTTGTAATATGTGTCCATTAACAGTGTCCTACCGATTCCTAGCTATCCCCTCTTGTATGGGCTGCATCTGCTTCTCAGGTCGCTATAGCTACAGATCTATTCGATCTCTCCTAATAGGCCGATAGTGCTGATCGCTATAGCTACAGACCTGGTGTCTTCAGCAGCTTGTCACTGCAGGCCAGTAGTAGCCAGTAAACACGCCCCTGAAGTAAAAAACGAAAACGAAAAAACAGGACTGAGGTAAGATGAATCGACGTAGTGAGACATCCCCTTTAACTCTATTAGAATATGGGCATGTCCCCACGACATGGGTTTTCGGCCGGTGTTTTTCCACCCGCGGGGCGCCTGAAAAACATTGAGCATGCACATTCTTCTGTCCGATTTCCGGACGGAATATGTGCATCTCAATGTGAAGGGGGAGGGCATTTCACCGCTCATTGCGGAGAAAAGCTGTCCCCCCCCCCCCTCCCGGTGGTCGCAAGGATAGCCGCAAAACAGTGTAAATACCGGTCACATAAACCGACCGGTATTTGTCACTTGCCGTGTAAACAGCTCCTAATGGTTTCCAGCCTATTTAGCATTTTTGAATCCCCAGAAAAATTTGGAAACAACTTAATTTTTTACAACAGCAAAAAGAAACACTAAAAAAAAGTGATGCGCAATAACTATAAATTACAATTTGATATTTGAACTTAAATTTAGCTTTAAAATGAGGGGAGAGGGAAGAAACTTTTAAGTGTGACACTTGGGATGCTTGGTTCTGGCACCCAGAAGAGAGAGATATATATAAAAAACAATAAAATATGTACACTGATGAGACAATCCAAATACTGTATATCACAGTGATGTACAAAGATATTAAGATGTTAGGTTTAAAAATTCATCCATTTCATTACTAATTTCATTACTAATTGCATATATTACAAATGATTAACGAAACCATGAATATTATGTAAACGCTCATTTGATATGCCTCGCTAAGTTTCTTAAAGTGTAATTAAAGGGGTTGTCCACCTTCATTTTTTAATTTTTAGTATACTACTGCCCATTTAAAATTAAAAAAGTTCACCTCTCACCTGATATCCAGCGCTGTGCCGTCCTCACTCTTCACTGGTCCTCTGTTTTCCTCTTGCTCCTTTCAAATGAGGACATTACCACTACCGCCACTAATTGGCTGCGGCAGTCACGTGCCACTATGACTTCACTGTTCGCACAACCCATTTCTGAATGGTAACTTCGGATAGAAAGAAGAGATGGAACACAAAAAGGTAACCGCTGCCTAGTGAAGTAACGTCAAGTGTACATGGTTGTGCACGAATAGTATGTGTTCACCTTTTAATGTGGTGCAGAAAAGGGGGCACAACTCTCCTAAATGCCAAAAGCTGGATATTACGGTAACAGAAGGTCGCTGCTTGTGATACACTAATCAGCGTAAGTGGAAATTCATATTTCCAAACAGGGATGTAATTCCTCGTGGTGCTGTTTGGCCAGTAATCAGAACCTCTTAATCCTTGGATGTTTTTCAAGCGCTGATACCCTCAAATAATTGGTAATATAAAACTTCTTTATTTACAGAAAAGGCAGCAAAAACAACGCATTTCGTGTCTATCATATTCACTTGGTCAGGTTAACTCTGTGCCCAATTTGCCATTTTCCCTCCACGGTGTCATGTGACTTGTTAGTGTCACAAGGTCTCAGGTGTGAATGGGGAGCAGGTGCGTTAAATTTGGTGTTATCGCTCTCACGCTCTTTCATACTGTTCAGTGGAAATTCAACATGGCACCTAATGGCAAAGAACTGTCTGAGGGTCTGAAAAAAGAATTGTTGCTCTACATAAAGATGGTCTAGGCCATAAAAAGACTGCCAACACCCTGAAACTAAGCTGCAGTAAGGTGGTCAAAACCATACAGCAGTTTAACAAGACTCAGAACAGGGCTCACCATAGTTGACAAAAAAAAGTTGAGTGTACATGCTCAGCATCATACCCAGAGATTTTCTTTTCAAAATAGACATATGAGTGCTGCCAGCACTGCTGCAGAGATTGAATTGGTGTAGGGTCAGTCTGTCAGTGCTCAGACCATATGCCCCATACTGCATCAAATTGGTCTGCATGGCTGTCATCCCAGAAGGAAGCCTCTTCTAAAGATGATGCAAAAGAAAGCCTGCAAACAGTTTGCTGAAGATTATTGCAACTATGTCCTCTGGTCCTGTGATGAGACCAAGATGAACTTATTTGATTCAGATGTTTTAAAGCGTGTGTGGCAGCAACCAGGTGAGGAGTACAAAGACCAGTGGGTCTTGCCTACAGTCTAGCATGGTGGTGAAAGTGTAATGGTTTGGGGCTGCATGAGTGCTATCGGCTGTGGTGAGTTAAAGCTCATTGAGAGAACCATGAATGCCAATATGTAGTGTGACATACTGAAGCGGAACATTTTCCCCTCAATTCGGAAACTGGACTGCAGGGCAGTATTCCAACATGATAATGACCACAAACACACCTCCAAGACAACCACTGCCTTGCTAATGTAAATGAAGGTAAAGGTGCTGGACTGGCCAGGCATGTCTCCAGACCTAAACCCTATTGAGCACTGTCGGGAATCCTCAAATGGAAGGTGGACAAGTTCAAGGTCTCTAACATCCACCAGATCCATGATGTCATCATCGAGGAGTTGGAAAGGATTCCAGTGGCTGCAACCTGTAAAGCCCTAGTAGACTCCATGCCCAAAAGAGTTAAGGCAGAGCTAGAAAATAATGGTGTCCACACAAAATATTGACACTTTGGGCACAATTTTGTCCATTTTCACTTATGGGTGTAGTCACTTTTGTTGTCACTTAGTGGTGCACTCACTTTTGTTGCCAGCGGTTTAGACATTGATGGCTGTGTGTTGAGTTATTTTGAGGGCACACCAAATTTACACTGTTATACAAACTGTACACTGAGTACTTTACATTGTCTCAAAGTGTCATATCGTCAGGGTTGTCCCATGACAAAATATAATACAATATTTACAATAAATGTGAGCTATGAACTCACTTTCGTGAGATACTTTACTTGGTCCAAATAGATTCAGCAAGGTGAAACTAATGTTGGCTGAGTGAAAAGCTTAAATGTTTCCAACCAAGTCATAGCTGGAGAATACTTTACGGAAAACCAGATCTTTCTCACATGCAATTGTTATTTAACCTCTTGATATTTCCCTTCACATTGTGTTCATCTTTGTCCTACAATAACCATACATATCTGGCAACCTTGCCGAGCAGCAAGCGCCAGGCCGAGAGCTGCAGATTTTCCGTTGTGTTAAATCCCAGATTCTGAGCAGTGGCTGTCCTGCCAAGACGTTTTCTTCTAGGCTGCTCTTAAAGCATCCTAGATTTATTCGGCAGTAGCTTGAAGAAAGTCCCATAAAAGGAGAGTGTAACTGAAATCATATCTGGCATGCACAACAAAGCCATGGCTGGGAACGAAATGTGTATTAACTGTTTATGGATCTGAAGACATGTTAATAGGACATCGATAAAGGAAGGTTTTAAATAGAAGGCTACAGAGCTTTAGATGGTTAAAAGTTTGTCAGTAACATAAACAAGCTCTTATACTGCTGATAAGACCATCCTAATCATCCCTGCCACTGCTGCTAGAGCAGAGTGAGTTGGTCTGTAACCTAGGGAAGCGTGTGTACAGGAGAAAACCCGTTGAGTTAAAGAAAGTAAATCAAAAACAATGTTTTTGGAAATAGTCTTTTTTTTACCTTGCGTACAATTTAAGTTCATCATTTGGGGTTGAAATACCACTTTAATTTTGGAAGGTAACTAACCCTTTTTTTGAGTCTCCAAATTCTACTTCCTGCCCATACATATTGCAATTTTCCCGGGGTTGGGGTTTTAAACCCAAATTTAAATTTTTTTAATTAAATTTCATTTTTTTCTTTATCCCCCCAAATTTCTTTAAAACCCAACCCTTTTAAATTTCCCCCCAAACCCCCCCCCCCCCCCCCCCCCCCCCCCCAAAAAAAAAAAAAAAAAAAAAAAAAAAAAAAAAAAAAAAAAAAAAAAAAAAAAAAAAAAAAAAAAAAAAAAAAAAAAAAAAAAAAAATAATTTTTTTTAAAAATTTTTTAAAAAAAAACCCCCCCCCCCCCCCCCCCCCCCAAATTTTTAAAAATTTTTAACCCCCCCCCCCCCCCTTTTCCATTTTGCCACAAGTTTTTTTTTCTCTGCCCAAAAAAATCCAAACCCCCTTTTAAAGCAATGGGGCATCCCCTTTTTACTAGGGGAGTGCAACTCTTCTTTTCATGTGGGACATATAGGCAATCTCTTGACAAATAATAGTTACATATATGCAGTTGACCAAAGCTGCCAAATACTGTGAGCTCCGCTCTCCAAACTTTACATTAGGAAGAGGAAAGATCTCTGTGCATTGTTTTTTTCCCCATTCAAAAAGGCATTATGGGAAAGGAGCGAGAATCTAAAGGCCCCTTATTGGATGAAACAAATCACCCAATTTTTGCTTTTGACCCACTGAGCCCTTCAGAAAGAAAAAGGGGAAAATTAGCCAACCCAAAGTACCCACTCACGGCAGACCCTGTTTCGGGGTTTTTGCCCCCATCAGTGCAGAGAAGTGTACTGACGGGCTGGGTGGGGGGAAAATGAGTGGCTCAAAAAGAAGAAATCTCTCCTTGAGGGGCCCCAAAATTGGGGTTGTTTAGCTTTTTTAATTTTTTTTTTTGTTTCTTCCCTTCAAAAAAAACTTTATTTTGGGAAATAATTTAGGTTGGGTGAAAATTTCATATTAAAAAAACCCCTTTGTTTTAAATATCATTTTTTCTCAACTCCAGTCCTCGGGCCCCCAAACAGGTAAATGTTTTTTTTCTTTTCCTTACATTTTTTTTACCACGGGTGTTTTCTTAGGGCATCCCTTTTTGGGGAGCCCTGAAAACATGACCTTTTGGTGGGCCTTGAGGCCCGGATTGAAAAAAACACGCTTTATATGGAAAATTTGAAAATGCCCGGTCTCAGGACCCCCCCTCAATGAACCATTATGAAGAGGGTGATCGCACCTGCTTTCTTTTTTTGGCCCAACTTCGGGTCATCTTTATATTATATGGACAATCATTCATCTTCTCCAGGTGGCTGGTCACAGCTTTCCATGCAAAACACCCCTTTTGTCTGGGGGCGATTATTATTTAGCCCTATTTAAAAAGGTTTGCCTCGATAACCCAAAACCCCCTTTTAAACTTTTTTTTTTAATGTCCCTTTAAGTACAGATGCAAGAAGTTATTTAGAGCTTGACATTTTGCTATGGCTCTTGGGAAACCAAAAGGAAATTTTTTATTGCTGTTTTATTCTATAAACCATTATGTTTCGGTGTGGTATGTGGCAGTATTACATCATGTTGTACAGAACAATCTAGTGTTATGCAGAGAAGAAAACCGTCCCTACTGCAATTATCAGGAGTATCGGTCAATTCCCATGTCAGGTTTTAGACGTAGTCTTGCTTCAGCTGCCTGTTTAATACATCAGTACCGGGAAAACCCCTTGGGGTTTGAATTATAAAATGAAATTTTTATATTTCATAGGGGGGAACCATTTTCCATTTCTAAACCCCCATAGCTTCTTCTGCTTCAAACATTTGGTTACAATAAGGCAGAAAAAATAAATCAATAATTTGTTAAAGATCGGGCCGACATGCTCCTGGCGTACATGGCAACTCTTGTACTCATCCTACTGAGGCGGGAATAGGGGGGGGTTTTTTTTCCTTATTAAAAAAGGGGAAAACAATTTGCCCTCCTGATTTTGATTTTTAAAGCAGTGTTTCACTTTTTCCCTCTAGTCTTTTACAGGTGAGTTTTTGTCTTCCTGTATCTTTATGTATAATTAAAGAGTATTTGTACCTGAAATCTAAAAATGTAATTTTGGCCTTTCTGTTTTTCCTTCTCTATATATGTAAAACATTTTTATTTAAAAAAAAAAAAAAAAAACCTTATTATAGATAACTAAAGAGTTGTTCTTCACCTTTTCCAGACTTGTATTTGTCAGACTGGGTGTTTATGTACTACATATTCATCACTGTTGCTGCATAACTAGTTCTGGACAAGCATATGTACTCCCACTTGTGGACTGTAGATACTTTTTTTATTTCCAGCTGCCCTCCCAATAAAGGTTAAATCTTTTAAATTTTTTATTCCGTAAGAAAAAAATTAAAAACATCCCTGGATCAGGGATGCATAAAAAAATTCCTGTCTCTGCAATACTGAGAGATAAATGCTGCATCAGGTGAGAATCAAATCAAATTTTAACATAATAAGATTATGGCAGTACATGGGTTTAAAAAATTTTATTTGGGAAAAAACAAGACAAGAATTACAGAAACAAAATAAGTGACAATGCACTGCATGATGCAATGCAATGAAAAAAAGGCCACATTGAAAAAATACATTTTGCCCGCCGGTATTGTTTCTAGTTGAAATAAAAATTTAATTTTTTTGTATTCTTGGCATATTGGGTTGAAATTGAAGCTTTTAAGCCCAAAGTGCGCATGCCCTTTTTTGGGCCGGGAAACTAGAAATCAATACTACCCTTTTTTCTACTGAAACATGTCCACACATCACTTTGGGGGCCCCCTTTTTGGGGTTTCCCGGGGGCCCTGTGTATACCCCTTTTACCGCCCCTCTGATTGAATCTTATGTTTGCAGAGGTGCTATTAAATTTTTTTTTAAAAAGGAAATTTTTAGAAGAAATTTGTTTAAACCATGTTTTTGGTGGAAAACTGTTTTTTTCTTTTTCTATTTGTGAGACCCCAACTTATTGCCTCCAATAGGGTGCTTTCACACAATGCGTTTTGATGAGTTTTTTGGATGCGTTTTTTTTTTCAAAATGTACAACATTAATTGCTGGGGCCTTTCTGCACAAAAAACGCTTTCCAAAAAAAATGTGTTTTTGAGGGCTTTTTTCCCGGATGGGGGGTTTTTCAGAAAACGTTTTTTTTTGTAGAAAGGTACATGCACAAAAAACACATCAAAAACGTATCAGCGTGTGAAAGCACCCTTATGAATCAAATACAGAGATATTTACTAGAAGCAAAAATTTTGATTTTCAAATTTTCTATTGGGATAGTATTTTCCCGGGAAGGGAAAAGTGATGTGCCTATAGCAATCAATGCGAGGAAAGTTTTCATTTTATAAACCAAAAAAAAAAAATTGGGGAAAAAAACCCGACGTTTGGGGGGTAGATTGCTATGTGCAACATTTCTGCCCCCCAATTCTCGGTTTTTTTAAAATGATAATTTTATTTTTAAAAAATTTTCTTCCAAACACTTGTAAAACTATGTATATGACATGAAGAATCCAACATAATTCCCCAATACGTAATTTAAAATGGTTCGTTAAAGTATGTTTACGAAGAATAGTCCCTTTGAAGCTATATTTAGCCAATTTGGGCTGGCCCCGCTTTTTTTGCAGAGTGGGAAGGGTCGTAGAAAATTTCCCCCCGCCTACTTTAAAGGGAGTGAAAACGCGCATCAGTAGTGGGTATTTTTTTGGGATTTGGGCAATTTTAAAATCTTTTCCCTCAAACCAAAATGGACCTTTGACCCGACTCAAACCCCTTTTGCCTCACCACAAAAACCCCCCCCCCCCCCAGAACCTTGTGAAATGAGCTTGGAAAAATGCTGAAACCAGCTCCGCCGAAGAAAAGCTGCATTTTTTCCAAATACATAACAGGAATTTTTGGAAAGGGTCCCAAACATTCAGAATTTAAATTTTAAAAAAAAAACCCTTTAAAGAGACACAAATGTGCTCCATCGCCTCTGATTTGCTACCAGTAAACAACATTCTTCAGCTGTGTGTCTACTGAACAGTGGAACTAGGGACATTAGCTTCTCATATAATTTCCCAAAAAAGAGCATTTAAATCCCTACTTTATTTTTACCATGACGCACTAATTCCGCTTTATTGTGACACAATAGCAGACTCATCTACATGTAAGATTAGCTGCTAAATGAGTAAATGCTATATTGTTTTTATTACTGTTGATTAACACATCGTTAAAATTACCAAAGCTGATGCTATAAAGTTATTGTGGGGGTTTTATCGTGTGTAAAAACACCTACGCGCAACGTGAAAATTTCTTTGCATGCTACTTTTAGTTAAAAAAAAACATTTTTAAAAGTTAAATTTGGAAAAAGAAATTTTTTTTTTAAAACGCACAATTAAATTTCATTAAATGAAGAAGAGCTGTTTTTTTGGTATTTAATGAGGAAAAAAACTCCAAAGCAATGCCCCCCCCATTTAAATTTTTATACCTTTTAAATTTTTTGAGTGTACACGTAGACCAGACAGTCTAAAGATGCAACAGATTTATCACAGTAACTCATACTACTGGTTAACTAAATATGGTGCATTTTATGGACTTGTCTAACTTTTTAGACCAACTATTGTTTGCTTTATTTTTTCAAAAAAATTTTGGCCAGGGAAATTTGGGGGGTTTTTTGCGCAACCCTTGTCACATTGTAGGGCAATGGGCACATTCATGAAATGGCAAAGCCACCTTGTTTAGATGGGTGTTTAAAAGTAACTAAAACGAATAATAGATGTGCCTGCACCAAAAATGTGTCCCACTTTAAAGCATGCTAAGACATATTTCTGTTCTGCATTTCCTTTTGAAATTAAGACCATATTTTTTATACAAAACTATGTAGTGTTGTTTTTTAATACGTTTTATTTGTTATAGGTATGACTATCCCTGAAGAAGATGCCGAGGTTGGACAAGGAAGCAAATACTGCCTTGTTGCTATAGGAAGATTGCAGGTCAGAATGCTGAGATTACTAGTACTATATTTATTTTATTTTACTATACTTATTACACCTTCCACTCCAACCCTATTCCTAACTCCAACCTTACCGAGGACGTTAGGGGTAGGGTTGGAGTTAGGATTCCAAGATAAAAAACCCAAGTCCCCGGGGCAGAGTTTGGGGTTAGGGGGGAGTTTTGGTTTTTTTCCAACCCCAACCCCCATCTCCCTCCTTAACCCTAATGTTACATTAACTGGAATTGACCTCAGACCTTAAGTTCTGCAAACTGTAGGTTAACACACTAAAAAAAACCAAACCTCACCTTAGGGTTACGGTTGGGACAACTTGAAAACAAAATTTTCTGAACTTCTTGGGTTTAAATTTTACTTTTTTTTTTTTTCCCGAATCTGCAGTGCAACAATATTCTTTATCAAGCAGCAATTTTAATAGTCCATTAAGCTTTGCCCACAAATCCTTTTCAGCTTTGCCCATACCCAAAATTTTTTTTTTTTTTATAGGGTTTTAGATCGGGTTTGTGATGGCCACTCCAAAACATTGATTTGGTTATCCTTTAGCCACTTTGTAACCAGTTTGCAGTATGCTTCGGGTCATTGTCCATATCCTGCCAAGCTTTAACTTCCTGGCTGAAATCTTGAGATGTTGCTTCAGTATTGCCACATAACCTTCTTTCCTCATGATGCCATGTATTTTGGGAAGTGCACCAGTCCCTTCTGCAGCAAAACAACCCAAAAACATGATGCTGCCACCCTGTGTTTCACAGTTGGGATAGTGTTCTTAGGCTTCCACGCTTCTCCCTTTTTCCTCCAAATGTAATGATGGTCATTATGGCCAAACAGTTAAATTTTTGTTTTGTCAAAACCACAGGACATGTCTCCAAAATGTAGGTCTTTGTTTCCTGTGTGCATTTACAAACCATTAGTCTGGCCTTTATGTGTTTCTTTGGAGTAATGGCTTCTTCCTGGCAGAGGGCCCTTTTCCAGCCCATGTTGAACAGTTCTTTCACTGGATAATGCCAATCTTACCGCTTCCACCTGCATCTTCACAAGGGCCACATGTATGAAACGGTTTTGGTCTAAAACTCACTTTTTTCCCCATAGGTTTCTATTGGGAAAAAAGTGAGTTTTAGACCAAAACTGTTTCATACATGTGGCCCAAGGTCTTTTGCTTTTGTTCTTGGGTTGATATGCACATGTCGACCAAAGCACGGTCATCTCTGAGACACAGAATCCATCTCCTTCCTGAGCGGTATGATGGCTGGACATTCCCATTTTATTTGTACTTGCGTATAATTGTTTGCACAGATGAACGAGGCACCTTCAGGTATCTGGAAATTGTACCCAAGGAGGATCCAGACTTGTGCAAGTCCACAATCCTCTTCCTGATATCTTGGCTGATTTCTTTAGCCTTTCCCATGATGTTATACACAGAAGCAGTGTGTTTTTGGTGTGAGTTAAAATACATCCACAGGTGTGTCTCTAACTCAGATGTTGCCAATAAACCAGAAGCTTCCAAAGACATGACACTTTTGACTTTGCAGAAAGTAATAAAAATGCCTTAAAAAATTCTCTCTCTCGTTACTCTGGCATTTGGCAAATATACATAATTTTGTTAATCCTAATTGTGCCTAAAATGGGTAAGGTTTATTCTGATATATCAGATAGTGAGAAAAACATGCAGATGTGTCTTTTTATATAGTGTATGTAAACTTCTGGTTTCAACTGTAGCTGTGCATAAACCTTATTTTTTTAATGCTGTAATTGTGTAAAGTGTTAAAATATAAGAAAACCTTTTTATACTGCATGGTGAGCACAGTAAAAATGTAAATAAATAGTACTACCAGAATTGCTGTATTTTGTTCATCTTGCCTCCCAAAAATGGATTGAAAAGCAGTCAAAAATCTTGTGTCCCCTAAAATATTTAACGATAAAAACGTCAACTGGTCCCATAAAAAATAAGCCCCTAGGTCAACAGAAAAATAAAAAAGTTATGGCTCAGAATATGGTGATGCAAAAACATATTTAACATGTTATGAATGTTTTTAAAGTTTGGTGTCTCTGTAATAGTATTAACCCGCTGAGTAAATATTAACATGTCATGTATACCGAATGTTTACTATTGTAAATATAAAATGCTATCAGGATTGTAGCGTTTTGTTTATCCACCTCCCAAATTCTGGAATAAAAAGAGGTTAAAGTGTCATATGAATTTCCAAATGGTAGCAATGAAAATATTAACATATCCCACAAAAAATAAGCCCCTTCAAAGCTTTATAGAAAAAAATAAAGATGTTATGGTTCTCAGAATATGGCAGCACACAAAAACTAATTTAAAAAAGCATTCTTATTGTATTAAAGTTTTAAAACAAAAACTATATAAATTTGGTATCCTCATAATTGTTTCAACCTATGTAGCAAAGGTAACATCTTTTATACCACATAGTGAACATTGTAAAAATGGAACCGAAACAATAATGGTGATTTTATTTTCCCATTTTTACGACCCAATGGTAAAAACACCTTTAAAACACCTGTTGCCCAAAATGCATGCTACAATCCTAAATGGATTCTCTGAGGCATGTTGTTTCCAAAATGGGTTCACTTCAGGAAAGTTTCACCTGTACTGGTACCTCAAGTGCTTTGCCACATGGTACCCACCAACTATTTCAGCAAAATCTGTACTCCGAAAGTCTGGAAGCACGTCCTCCCAGCTGAGCCCTGCTATGTGCCCAAACAACGGTCTAAACCCACACATGAAATATACAGTTGCGTAGTTGGAATTCATAAGGCCCATAGCAAAATGAGTTGTGGCCCCACTAACAAATGAGAAGAAAGTAGGAATTAAAGATATAAATAATACCACTATATATCAGGGACCCCAAATAGTGGTGCTACAAAGCAGAAAACCACCAGCTACTTGTTCCCTACAGAACGGAATAATGTTCTTATATCTGAGTTGGGCCCTGTAGCAGCCACTGTGGCTGTTATGGCTATAGTTATGCCCATGGGATTATAGCTGCACTTGGAATAAATTGCGTACCAAATTTTAGGAGTTTCTTCTCTGGCATTTCTTGCAAAAATGAAAAGATTTGCGTTAAAACTGTATTATTTGAAAAACTTACTGTATTTGTTTTACTGTAACAGCCCAACGTTAAAAAAAAAACAGTGAAATGCCTGTGGGGCCAATATACTTACTACATTATTCCAAAATGAAATCTTTTTAGGGGTGTTTATTAGGTTTGAGCACTTTAAGATGTCTGCAAACCTAAAATGGTGCTTAAAAAATATCATAATAAAAAGGAGACCCTAAATCCAGTTAGTGCATCTCCAATTCATAGTTAAATAGTCTAAAGGGCCACATATGAAAATGCTTCTTAAAAGGGCAAAATATTTTTAACTAAACTGGCCCCTAAAAGAAATCTGTATTGCAAATTTGCTTAAAAATTTTAAAAAAATGCTACTAAACCTGTAATTCTCTTAACATCCTATAAAATAAAAAAAATAAAATAAATTAGGCATATGACATACGTTAATGAATAACTATTTTGTTTGGTGTGACTATCATGTTTTACAAGCCGAAAAATCACATGAATAGGTAAAAGTATTAAAAAGTTATTCCCACATAAAATGACACATGTCAGATTTGAAAATGGGGCTCTGTCAGGCCAAAACTGCGATAAAGGGTTAATAAACACTAAGTAAAACCTAGACCCAGTGGAGACATTTATCAACACACTTACAAAGGAAAAGTCCAATGCTCTTTGAAAAATTAGAGCAGCAACCTAATCTCTTATGTGCCACTCCTCTACTTTTCCTATATACTCGTTTTGACCAAGTGAAATATACTGTGAAAAGGTGCTAGTTTCAGAAGAGTTTTGTTTTTTTACATGGCACTCATGGAAGGTTAGGCCTTTTTCTACTTTTTGACTATGTTGTGTACATTGTGTACCAATGTTTGTTTAATGACTGTACATTTTTTATAGTTATACTATCCAAGTGATTTTGGGTTCTACTATTAAATTGTTGATGCAGCAAAGATTACTTGGCATAGATAACTAACTGCAGTGAGGTATCTTATCTCAGAAGCTATTGAAAAGGTTGAGATAATATTCAGTGCACAGGTATGACAATGCGGGGTCTGACACAGGTATGACAATTAAGGGCCACATGTATGAAAACTGTCTAGGTATAAAACTCACTTTCTTACCCATAGCAACCAATCAGAGCGCCCCTTTCATTTTTCCAGAGCACTATATGAAATAAGAGGGGCACTCTGATTGGTTGCTATGGGCAACAAAGTGAGTTTTAGACCTTGACAGTTTTCATACATGAGGCCCTACATGTCAAGTTAAAGGGGACTTCCCATTAAAGAGGAATGAAGAGTGATGGCACAAGAGCAAACACTTCTCTGTTCAGAACATGGAGTTTCCCAGGCTTGTTCTGGAGCTAGGTGCAGCTTCAATAGGTGAGACCTGCACCTATCTGACACTGATGGTGGATAAGTTGGTTTATCAACAATGTCTGTGTTGGGAACACCCCTGTAAACTTTGTAAAGGGCGTTTTCATATTTTTTTGATGTTGTGTTTGGGGAGATTCAGCTCTCATGACTAAGGCTATGGACACTTTAGAATATTGCTTATTGTATTTTTAATAATTAATTCTTAATTTTCATTTTACAGCTTCACTGATAAAGGTCGCAGAAGGCCTTTAGGAGTATATTATGATTTGTTCACATCTGCATGATTGCTTGTGTTATCCTCAAAAACTATGATGCAACACCCAAAAATAGCGCTTTCATGCAGATGTGGACATAGCCTAAGAAACATACATTATATAAGTGGTCTGCAATTATTAAAGCAGTTGTACCGAAAAAAAATATTGTATTCCATTGAATAGATATTGGCAAACTAGCAAATTTAAAAAAAATGTTTTGTCAAAATGAACAAGTTATAAACATCCGCCTACTTAGTGCTGATGATTAAAACCCTTTTGCTATTTAGTAGCCATTGAGGTCTTTTCTTATCTGGGGATCCCCACCACTACAGAAAAACCTCCACCAGCTACTAACTGCCCAGAGGTGGGGACTTGGGCTCGTTCAAAAGGTTTTATTTAGAACGTATTTACAACGGATTTCGATTGTTAAATACGTTCTGAATTCAGTTGAATAATCAGTTTGCAAATATGTCCACTAAGTTGGCACGTATTTGTAACTGAATTCCACGATTCACCATTACATCATGTAGGTGGTGAATCCTAGGGAAATGAATTTGACATTCATATTGTTGTTTCCTCACGATTGCCGTCGTCAAATGCCGCGGCGGCAATCTGGAACGGAGAATTTTGCGTGTCCGTGTGAAACGAAGAGCCTAGTTTTCTATTGAAATCAATAGACAAATAGGCCTGTGACTTATTTAGGACGGATTGCCGACGGTTTTTTCCGTCGGCAAATCCGTCCGAAATAAGCCACGTCCGTGACGAGGCGCTTAGAAGTAAGGTGGGGATGTGAAATGTAGTTTTGTTGAGTTGAGAAATAGACATGTGAACAACACAAAGTCCAACCCACTAACCAGAAATGCTGATAAAATGAAGCATTGAGGAGTGGGACAGAGTGACACAGACATTTTTTTTCTGACAAATATATCATTTATATTAAATTTTCTCACAACAAAGATTAGCTTTCAACATGAATGGACAGTTATTTGAAGACTTTTTCTAAATATATTGCTTTGTTGATTTTACTTTAGTCAGCAGGTAAGACATTTTACGTGCTCTTGAGTGCACCCAGGTTTCTATGGTTACTTGCATACCAGTAATGTTTAAAAAATAGTCACAATACAAAAAATTGACAAATCCTCAGCTTCATATATATAAATGCTCATTTATTACTCCTAGAACTTATAATAAAAGTCCCAAAAAATGGTAGCATCACTCAATAGCAATTTTCATATATAAAACAGACTTGCGGTTTTAGGAAGTCCTCATGGAATGTAGTATGCAAACACGTTTTTGTAGTTACGCTCGCCCCGCATTGGACCACAAGTGCCACGATGCTTAGGGATTCCGAAAATTTAGTTGCTACTGTTTAGTGCATACTACATTCCATGAGGACTTCCTAAAACCGCAAGTCTGTTTTATATATGAAAATTGCTATTAAGGGCCACATGTATGACAACTGTCTAGGTCTAAAATTCACTTTGTTGCCCATAGCATCCAATAAGCTCCCCTTTTCATTTTCCCGAGAGCACTATATGAAATGAGAGGGGCTCTCTGATTGGTTGTATGGGCAACAAAGTGAGTTTTAACCTAGGCGTTTTTATTTTAAAAGTGGCCTTTTAAAGGGGGTTTTCTCGCTACAATGATTGGGTTTTTTAAATTTAAAAAGATCTTTAAAAAAAAAACAGCTTTGCAATATATGTTCATTACAAAAAGTCCTACTGATTTTGAGCTAGCCCTTTGTAGTACTACATCCTTCTCCCAAGTTTCTATAGCACCGACCGTTTTATCCCTTTTCTTACTGGCGTCAGGTCTAAAAGATCATCACCTTTGAAGAAAAGGTCGGAGCAGAGAGCCCCCCCCCACAGAATGCTTTTATGGAAGGGGGGGGAAGGGGGACTTGGCCTCTGTGTCCGTGCTGCCTGGTTAACCCGTGTGTCCCTGCTTCCCCCTGCTTCTCTACACAATGTGTGACAGCAGTGACCCCTGTTGTTACATAATATGATGTGTCTTTGGAACGTGACTATACTAATACTATGCAGATCAGGCATTGAAATACTTTATGCTCTCTGTATTATGAGAATCTTGATATAGTAAAAACTTCCCTTTTGTGGAGATGGGAACTTGTAAGCTAAGCAGGGGGTATAGGAACACATGCATCCCTTTTGCCTTTTTTTATTTGCCAAACCCACTTTTCCCTTCCCTCTACACCATAGATCAGCCCTTCTGCAACAGACCTAGGGGCAAAAAGGGTGAATCTGGCAGCAAAACCCCCCCCCCCCCCCCCCGTTAGAAGTTACGTAGCTGCCTGTTGTGATGGGGGGGGGAAAGGGGGCAGAAGAGACGACCAAAAAGCCGCCCTCAGTTCAATTTCCCGGCCACTGACAGGCTGAAAGCTCGTAATGAGACAACTCCTTTAAGTATTTGATACTCTAATTTTTTGGGGATTTTATTATAAGTTCTGGGAGTAATAAATGAGCATTTATATATATGAAGCTGAGGATTTGCACATTTTTTGTATTGTGACTGACTATTTTTGGAGGATTATAAGATTGGGGGTTGGGGCCCCTATGTTGGCCACCATCTTGCGGTTTGTAATTGAATCAAGAGGTGAAGTGTGTTATAATTACTTGCATACCAGTCCATCTGATTCGTTCAGAGAGCATGGTGGCATCACTCCACGGACAGACGGCCTGTCGGGACTAAGCTCTGGAGAAAAAATAATCAGAAGATTAGCTTCAGTTTACATATAAATCCATTGTAGTCAGTCATCACTGCACCTGTAGCTTTTATTTAATGAAGACTAGCTCTCCTGTACTTGTCAGAGTAGCAGATGAATATGCTATTCAAAGCTATATAACCACCCACAGCCTGAGGAGAGTAAGTGTTAACTTATTGTGTGTCAGTAAAACAGTGTGGTGAGAAAACCCCTTTAACTAAATGATATGGAATGTTTTGTGAGCAGTCTTGATTATGGTACAACCTCTTTGATCTTCTGTAATAGCAAATATGGACATTTGTGCTAGAAATGTAGACGGCCATTTATTACTTTTCCATTGCCCACCTAGTTTTAGAACTTCATTGTTCTGTTTAAAAAAAAAAATTCTTGGTAGTCAGCAGTCTCTCACAAGTTTTCCATGTTATTTCATGGGATAAAGTACATTTCTTTCTTTTTCAGGTCACGAGTTCTCCTGGGAGCCTGGATATGAATGGAATGTCTCTTCCCACCGAATTCTTATCAAGGCACAGTACGGATGGAGTCATCACCTTTGTAGACCCTCGGTGCATTAGTGTGATTGGGTACCAACCACAGGTTAGTGACGGGTCCAGTTTCCGTATTTGGTGCGTCTGAGATGTAACAAACAAATGTATTTAGTGGGTCAGGGTTAATTCTAGTGCAATGGTTGTCTCACGCTTGGTCTACAGTTATTGCTTTTTGTTTATTTACTGTTTCATGGTCTGTACTTTTGATCAGACATTGTACATTCTTGTTGTTTCAGCATATTAGATCTAGCTCTGACATGCCCTTGAGTTGTGCTACATTTACAGAATTTGTAAAGCTATAGATGTACTGTATGTACCTTAATACAACTGTTTCTTGTCTGTCTAGGACCTCCTGGGAAAGGACATTATAGAGTTCTGTCACCCTGAGACCAGAGTCATCTTAGGGAAAGTTTTCAGCAGGTACATGGTACTGATGGACTATGACAGCAATGTTATTGTTTTCACAAAAGACTGTAAAAAAAAAGACACCCTAATCTTTTAATGAGTGACATGTACCCAAGACAAAATGATAATAAACCAGCTTTAATATATGCTCAATTATCCAAGTAGCACATTATGCTCATAGATGACTTGATAGATGCAGAATTCTAAAATATTCCCATTTTGCATTATGTAGACCACTATGCCTGCAGTGTAGATTATTACCAGACCACATCTATAACCCAAACTGAAATGGAACCTGTCAGGTGGTTTATGCTACCCTACACGAAAGCAGGATGTGATGAAGGGAGAGAAGCTGAGCCCTAAGATATAATAATAATCTTTATACTCCTATATGGTATATAGGTTTATATGATTTGTTGCAGGATTTCTAAGTAAAGATGCAAGTGAAAGTACTGCTTACCCCACCCAGATACATTGATTGACAGTTTGCTCTGTGCCAGGTAAAGGACTACAATCTTAACCCTGTAACAAAACCACTTAATCAAAATCTATGTGTCCTCTTGAGAAGCAGCCCTAACAAACATAGTAACATAGTTAGGCTGCGTTCCCACGGCACAGGACAAATATCGGCCGGTTTGTCGGCCGGTATTTGTCCTGTTTTGGGGCCCGCCCCCACGGCCGCGGGGGGGGGGGGGGCTTTTCTCCGCAATGAGGGAAACAGCCACCCCCCACCCCATTGAGGTGTTCATATTCCGTCCGGAAACCGGACGGAAGAATGAACATGTACAATGTTTTCTGAGCGGCCCGCAGGCGGAAAAAATGGCCAACGGTAAAACCCGTGCAGTGGGGACTGCTGCACAGGTTTTCCATAGAGCACATTTTTGCTCATTTTCGTCCGTTTTTCAGGCGGTCTGAAAAACCGCAAACCGGCTGAAAAACCGACTGAAAACCCGTGCCGTTGGGACATGCCCTTAAAGACACAAAAGACATGGGGCTGTTTTTCAATAAGAATACATATCCTATCTCCAGAATGTAGTCCTCATAACTTGTAACATTGTATTTTTTAAAGAAGGCATCTAAGCCCTTCTTGAACTTGTTTAATGGATCCAATGGTCCCCATCTGGTGTATGCACCATCTAAAGCTGAGATCCTGTTGTTCAGCAGGGCAGAAAAATTAGAACAATATGATCGATCTTGATCAAAACTTGTCAAAAGTAGACAAATGAACACTTTTAATCATGACAAAGGCATGTAATTCTGTAGATCCATTAACTGTGTAGTCTAATAGTACACCTTCTGTTGGTTGGCTTACTTTGCCATTAATTGCGCCAACATTTTGGCACACAGTGTTGCACACTAAGCCACACCAGTTTCCTAGAAAGCCACGTCCTTTTGTCATATGAGGCACCGAAGTGTCTAGAAACTGTCTAAAACGCGTAAATAATAAATTTGTTGTAAAGAATGTACGCCAGTATTTTGGTGTAACTGCCATAATAAATGTACCCACTGTGACCGTATGGTTGTCTGCTCTGTTGAAATGTTACATTTGTTCCAATAGGTGGTAAAGCTTAAAGGACAGGTGTTATCAGTGATGTATCGTTTCCACACCAAGAATCGGGACTGGTTGCTTCTTCGCACTAGCAGCTTCACTTTTCAAAACCCTTACTCGGATGAAATTGAGTATATTATATGTACAAATACCAATGTGAAGTAAGTCTTCTGTTTTGCCCCTGCAGTTCTAAAAAATGTAGGCTACAGTTCCAATGTAGTATTCTGATTATTATTTTTACATGTACATATGTAAATATAATATAATGTACACAGCGCATACAGCTTTGCACACTGATATCATTCAGACAGAATAGAATATAAGGTTGTCTAATGACTGCATCACTTACTAGCATTGTACTTAACATTCAAGTTTGGCCTGAACCGAAGCGTGCCAAAATGTCATCATTATCGGCACTGAATCAGCAGCCTGCCAGTCAGATTGGCACAGTGGTGCATTATTTATCGGATGTGGGCAGGATTGCTATTTGACACTTCAGTGAGCTTGCAATGTAACAAGGTGACTTTGCAATACTATGTAGCCGTAGCCTAAGGCTTTAGCTTTAAAGGGCCTCCGTATAGAAACTTTTACTAGTCCCAATAAGTCATATATTCACATGTATTAAAATACACATTCAAGGCTAGGTATAAAATGTGATCCCTACACGTTATTTACAGTCTGTAAGCAATTAAAGAGTGTCCATAAGTATATAAAAGTCTCCAAAGAGACCATTAAAATGCATAATGTCCACATGCCTTCTTATATTACACATCAGTGCAATATAAAATGACTTTCAATAGCACAAAAAAGATTATGAGCTGTATGAATTTTTGTAATCATTTGCGCAGATGCATTTTAATACTCTTCTGTCCGTCTCTAACCAGACTTGTTTATCTGTATTGAGATCTCCACATTTTGCTGTCTTCATCACACAAGGGAAGCCTTGTGACTCCTTGTTTCACCTAGTGACTGGTTATTTACTTTACTGTCATTCTCATAGTCCTGTGTGTTTGTCACTTGGAACATATAAACATATGGGAAGAGTATCTCACTTATTTTAAAAAAAATTGGAAACAGAGGTGGTATACAATTGCATAAACTGCTCTATTTTTTCTGTAGGATATACCATTAAAGTGTTATAGGTGCCGGTCCCACCTCTGGGATGCTGCATCTCTATTAGGAATGGGCCACTGAAAGTCTGTATTCAGAATGGAGAGTAGGTAACGCTTGAACATTTTGTTCTATGGGAGTTCTGAGTACAGCTGAACACACTACTCTGCTGTAGTTTGATCTACCATAAAACAGAGCCTCTCAGGGGCATGCTCCCAAGGTAGGTGTTGGCTTCCAAAGTGCATAATGGGAACGCCACTTGTAGGCTATGTTCACATGGCTTAACTGCAGGACGTATTTTGCCCCGCAATTACACCGTGTCTACGGGGGCGGCAGCTCGCCGGCCCCATAGACATGCATTATTCTCGGCGCATATACGCCATGGAGACATAATCCATAGTTCTCTATGAGAGCTGGGGATTACCGTAATGACTGGGACGTATCTCAGCCCATAATTCGCGCAGTACAGCGCGAATTACAGGCTGAAATACGTCCCAGAATAAGCCGTGTGAACATGGCCTAAGGGCACATTGTAGTGAACAAATACCAAGATATGATATTCATTAATTTTTTTTTTTATTATTTAAGTTATGCAACATTTATATATTCTGGAAACTTGTCGTGACTCTATCCAATTGACATGGGCGCAAGTTATAGGTCGTTAGTTCAGGGTAAACAGGCTGAGTTTTCAGCCTCTGAATTCTAACAATAATATTTCCTTTATACTGAAAGCAATCAGCAATCGGAGATCTTAAAAATGGTGAAGAAATGGTGTTCTGATTATATCAGGAATTTGCAGGAGCTATTAAAGGGGTTGTCTCACTACATTGATTCATCTTACCTCAGTCCTGTTTTCTTGGTTTCATTTTGAATTCGGGGGCATGTTTACTGGCTTCTACTAGGTTACAGTAGAAGGCAGGTCTGTAGCTATAGCAACCAGTGCTGGCAGTCTATTAGGAGAGAATGAACATGTCTGTAGGTATAGTGACCTGAGGAGCTGATGCAGCCCATACAAGAGGGGATATCTCAGAATAGGTAGGACACTGTTAATGGACACATATTGCAAAGTGACTTGTTTTTGCAAGATTTTTAACATAAAAAGCAATCTTTGTAGTGAGACAACCCCTTTAAGATCCGTGCCTTAGACACTATATTGTATGACAGCGGGCACAGCTATCGCAGCGATGTTTGTGTGTTTCAGTCGGATAAACTATCTGTACTGTTATAGCCACAGAACCTCCACAGCTGTTTCTGTGTTCCTAGGCAGGTCCAGCAGCAGCAGGCCGAACTGGAGGTTCATCCAAGGGACAGCCTGTCCTCCTATGACCTGTCACAGGTGGGTATCTACCACATCTTCCTCCCAACCCATCTTCTTGCTGTGTGCTCAGCCTGTGTTTGCTGACATACTTTGTATCATTTCAGGTGCCTGTCCCAAATCTATCGGGGACTGTACACGAAGGGGGCAAATCTGTGGTTGATAAGCCAGAATCCATATTTTCCCAAGACCGGGACCCAAGGTTTGCAGAGATGTTTGCTGGAATCACAACATGTAAGTTGTTCATTCTGTCCCCTGGAAGCAATCACAGGATAGCTTTTAAGCGTCATTGTTGGGCATACAGCCTGTCTGAGTGCCGTCAGGAGATTTTCTTGTACTTGACCTTGACACCCCAGTACCTAGAGGACTATCAATGTTCATCTTTTTTATCTTGACCCTAATAGAGTCAGTCTGCCTACTTTCAACAATATATTACATCTTTAAAGGGATTACGTGATCTTAGATACCTATCGAGTTCAGATCAGGACAGTTCAGAGCCAGCAACAGAATTTAGGGACCCCAGGGATCTTGGTTATGTGTGTTTTCAATAAGCATTTATGTATGTTTGTAAATGCAATGAAAGGGTCAAATGCCGAGTCTTCACTGAGAAGGAATGTAATGTAACATATCCAAGGTGCCTTCTGCTAGCCTGCTTGTCGCCATCGATGCATAGTTCCAGAGGTAACAGGGCCTGTGTCTCTGATAGAATTAGAGGGGGAACGTCTGCAAGAGATCTGAGGGCTTGTAAATTATTTATATACTGTATATGAAGTTAAATATATTGAATGTGCACTCAATACTTTAACTGGTGAAGGCTCATTTATTTTACTGACATATTGATTATCTTTGCAACTTTTACTTTAATGTTAAATGTCTATTATATATGGGGGGATTTTCTGTGGAAGTTGAGGTTTGCTACATAATACAGGACAAGCATACTTTCATGTGAAATCCTAGAAAACCTAAAGTTTAGCATTTAAACCTTAATTTTTGTCTTCAGATGACATTACTTAATCTATTGTTTCATTCTAACTCCCAAATATCCTTATGTATTTTTTTTTTATCAGTATATTGACAAATGCCATATATGAACAAGTAAATTAAATAGAAAAAAATATTAACTAAGCTGTTAGCCTGGGATTGTACACTGCTTTATAAAGGGGTCACCTCTTGAAGTCAGCAAAGCATATAGACATTACCAGGATGAAAGCTGTTCTCTTAGGCTAGGTCTCCGCTGCACATGTTTTTGGTCGGGTTTTTTTGGCGTTTTTCATTTTCTGAAACCACTGAAAAAGCGGCTGAAAACAGATCCCATAGACTTTAATAATATTCTATAGTCTCCTCAGCACGTTTTGGATTTTTTTTTCAACTCATTTTTGCTCCACGTTGTTTTTTGAAACATGGTGTTAAAACCACAGCAAGGGCAGAACATTGAGTTTGGAAGTCTATGTAAACTGCCAGACATTTTTTGGTGCGTTTTTTTTTTTTTTTTTTTTTGCAGAAATCCACAGCAATTTAATGCTGTGAATTTCTGGGGAAAAAAACATACCAAAAAGCGGCAAAAAAGGTAGATATTTGAGCTGTTTTTTACATGCACTGGACAATAAGATCAGTTTTATGAACGGTTTTAGGATTTGGTTTTCAGTGAGTTTTTTGTCCAATGCCGTGTAGACCGTGCCTTAGAGTGACTTCTGTTCTTTAAGACTCAAGCTGTACAGTAAGATCAGTCCTGTGAGCCAGCTCTTTCATTGGTTTGTTAAGCTTGCAGCAACAGCTCACAATAGATGTCTCTCGTTGTTAGTACGATGTATGTACTGATTTTTTTTAATGGAGAAATAAAGACAAGGAAATTCTTTTTAACTTCACCCCGATTGCGATTGCCTTTTGAATGAAAGAGCTGGCTCACAGGATTGATCTTACTAAGTATCGTGAGGGTTTGCACCCAAAGCCGAGCAGTATTTGAGGCATGTGAAGAACTGGATGACACCGAGAAAGTTGAGCTGTTTCATTTTCTATGTTTCAAGCTGTACAGTGGTCCATCAACATACAATATTAATTGGTTCCAAGATGATCATTTTAGGTTAAAAGCATTGTTTTGAGATCATAACTCTGTGCAAAACTGGTAATTGGTTCTTAGGCTCCAAAATGTCACCCACAGAATACACAATGAAGATTGAAGAAAATAATCATATAACTAGTACAGATAAAGCAAGCCCTTATGACATTAAAAAGAGCTGGTGGAAGCTGGGAATCACTTTCTATTTTGAGGACAGGAGTTTCTTTGGGTCATGTACTTTATAAACAATGTACGAAAAGCTCATTCTAGCAAACGTAGAAAGTAGCACAGAACATGTAGTACCGCACTGTTCTGTAGAGAGACGCTACTAGTCCCCCAATCACTTCATACACTGCACTACTACAGATGTTTTACAAGTAAAATGTTTATGATAAATAGCCAGATCAGTGTCTGGGACATTGTATCTTCAAACTACACTTAACATACAATATCCCAGGAACAACCATTGTATGTTGAAAATAATGTATCCTGAGTCAATTATAACTTGAGGGACCACTGTACCTGTATTACATGAACAGCAATTCAACTTGAATACCCACCATGTAATACTCTGGTCGCTGCAGAGGAAATGATTGGCTTGTAGTGACTTTCCTTGGCAAAATTAGCAGATTGCTATTGGGATCCAGGAATAGGACCCAGAGTGATTGGCTGATCTCTGTAATGACTTCTGTTTGAAGACAGTCTAGTTAAGTATCCATATTGGGCAATTAGGCATCCAGAAGCACTTGATATAACATATAGAACCAAGATATGGCACAATGGTTTTTACTCTGTTGGCCTTGGTTAGGACTCATAATTCCAATGTCATACATTCCAGGGCAGAAGAAAGTGGACTATTTGACTTTTAATAAATGCAATTCATGTGTAATGACATGTCTAACTTCTTTTCTATTCATTTATCAGCGGAGAAGAAATTGTTGTCAGCATCCAGTAGTGGGACTCAACAGTTGTACTCAACAGGAAGCCCCTTCCAACCAGGTCACAGTGGCAAGACTTTCAGGTACTTATGTATGATTATCATTAATGACCTATTGTCCAGAGTGGAGCATCCAGATGAATAAATAATGAGGCCCAGGTTACAAACAATAATGCATGGTGTCCAAAATGCCACAGTAACACAATGCATGTAACCAAATATATCAGCACTCGATGCCAGTCAGTTCAATGGGTGTGACCTCTATACTGCAATTACAATCCGTATACATTCTGCGTAGCAATTGTGGAACATTAAAAAGATGAAAAAATATTTGCATCAGGAGAGAGCCATGTAATATTGACATAAAGTAAATATACAAATATAATATGTCATTATTTGTTATTTGCAAATTCATATATATTTTATGCATATATTTAGTAATAATTATAGCATTTTTTTATGCTGTTAGCTGCATTAGAGACTATTGGGCACACTTCCAATGATATCTGCTGAAGGTTAGCATGTCAGAACTTACTTTTTTATATCATACCGCACAGTTGAGTCACATTGTTATGACCAGTTAATATCCAGAGGAACCACTGTGTGCAGCAACAACAGCAACTGGACGGGCTGGGAGTGACTCAATAAGGTCCAGGTAGATTGTCACAGGTATCTGAAACCATGTTGACTGCATCCCACAGCTGCTGGATGGTGTGTCGTGGAGTATTCATAGAGCGAACATGAAGATAAAGTTGGTCCTACAGATGCGCAACTAGATACTGGGAAATTAGGGGGTCAGGGTAGTAGTTAAAAGTCTTGGCCATATTGTTCTAACTAATGCCAGACATTTCTATCCGTGTATCATGTCGAATTGTCTTGCTGGAAGATTTCTTTTTCTCCAGAAAAGACAATCGGGATGTATGGGTGTATGTGATTCATACCTAAATCGGCTGAGAGTGCCTTCCACATGGATGAGTGGGTCCAGAGACATACCCCAGACCACACGCTGCCACCACCAGCTATGGTTCCAGAAAGTCTGTTCTCTGATGTTTCTTGCCTGAAAGCGTCCATCCATTCAATGAAGCACAAAACGTGACTCATCATAGAAGGCAACCTTTTGGCAATCAGCGATAATTTGGATACTGTTGTGAAAATTGATGCAACTTCATTACCATAGGTGCAGTGAGCATCCATCTGCTTCTGAGCTCCATACACAGTAAGGTTCGTTGCAGGGCTGTGGAGTTGGAAAGCCAAAGCCCCAACTCCGACTCCTCAATTTCCCAAACCTCCGACTCCGGACTCCCTCATACATGGCGCATGTTTAAGTGATAACTTTACTTTAGTAAAATGGTTTATCACCTTATGATACAATAATCAAGCTATTTAGGTAGAACAGACACTGACAAGCAAAAGGGTAACAATGTTTTGATCTTTTGAACACTTGTGGGTAGAGTTGAAGAAAAAGCTGTATTTGTATCCAAGTCCAGTCTGCACCAACATTGGGAATGTGTAGAAGAGATCTGGGATCAGATTTTAGTCAAGATCTGCTTGAATCTGATCCACAGCCCAGAAGGATTCAGGCAGTATTGAAAACCAAAGGTGGATTTTGCAAATACTAACAAAATAACAAAACAATAACAATGCAGTTACAGGAAAGAATCTGCAGAATTAAGCAGATGCTAAATACTTGCAAGTCACATTTATGTATAAGATAGGTAAGATGACTGTATATAAAATTACAGTAGCCTCATGTACAAAGCTGTAGTGGATGGTGAGATATGGAGCCTGAAAGTCAAAAGTACAAAACGTTGTTACCCTTTTGCTTGTCAGTGTAAAATATATTTATTGGACATGACTTTAGAACACAGAAAAATTGTAAATATGCAAAACACTGCAGGAACATTTGTGGAGTCTCTGAATTTGTTCTCAGAAATAGTATTGCCTCCATCAGATCCTGCATACATGACCTCACATCTGACCTCATTATTTTCAAGCTAGAGAACGGCCTCTCTACACTAACTTGGGTTGGGGGCAAATCGGTGACCATCGGGGCAACATCTCTAACAATGTCAGGGTATAAAGGAATTGCCTCAACCACAGTCAGTGTTGATGAATAGTTGAACTACTCTACTTCTTTGAAAGCAGGTGAAAAATTTTGCTGAAAACTGTTTGCCCTGGGAGCTGATTTTTTTCCCCTGGGGCAGCGCTTTGCCTACTCCATGTCATCAATTACATTCCTAATATGATGAGGCTGAAGATATGGGAGCAGTGGCACTGGCCGGACCCAATTCCTCTTGCTCTTGGCACTGCGTCGAACTGTACCAACTAATTATATATTTTGGGAGTCAGTCAGTCCATTTTATAACGACTCCGACTCCTACAAATTAGGTACTGACTCAACAGCCCTGGTTCGCTGAACTGTTGTTTTAGACACACATCTGGTAGCCCACTACTATGGCACGTAGCTGCTCTACTGTAGCGTGTCTATCTGTCATCATGCAACTTCATAGCCAATGTCCACCTCTCAGATCAGTGGGGCCTGGGGCTTTGCTGTGTCCATGTGGCTTATTCGCAATAGTGCCATTTGTCCACTCACAATATACTTTCACCACAGCAGCATTCAAACAGTTCACAAACTGAGCAGTTTCAGAAATACTACCACCTGTGGCCGAAAGCCAGTTATTATCCTTTTCTGCAACTCTGATAAATCGCCACTTTTAATTTTAGTTATAAGTAACATGTTTGCAGACAGCCTATATACTCGCCAACCCAGCTCACGACACGTGACTTCCTTCGTGAGCTACACACTGCCAAAGTCTAAAGTAGGAAGTGGTCGTAATAATGTGATTTGGCTGTGTAAATGCAATATCATTATCCTTGTTTGTTATACAGATGCATGCAAGAAATATGTGATGTAAAGAGTTTGAGGCATATTTAACTGGTATGTCCTGACTCTTCCTAAATGTAAAGATAGCAAATAATCATAGTGTACCACACAGTAGAAACATTAGAAAAAAAACAGTATGGCATACTGTAACACAAACACAAGGCCATACTTACAGCTTAATGGATGGACGAAAGACTAAACCCAGTAGAAGGCAATGTAAGCCCCGATGCTACTTGGGAGAGATGTAACAGGTGCAAATAACTAATGAGCATCCACTAGGAGGGCAACTGAAATAATAAAAACTGCACATTGGATAAGTACCAGTTCACACCAGTATGCAGAAAAGCCACAATATCATAAAGGGGAGACTGCACAAATGCAAAAATACTGACAACCACTCAAAAAAGACAACACATCACACACTTTCTATGCATGAGGGGGGTGGTTGCTAGCATTATAATTGCATATAGAAAAAGCGATACAGGGTGGCAATTATACGGTTAGGTGTGGTTCACCATGCTGACTTACAACCTATGACGCCTCTACTATTCTATTGTGGAGGCTGCCCAGTACATTTCAGGTTCCAACACAAAATACTGACACCCTCTGCACCCCAGTACTTAGGGCTAAAATACATACTACATAGCATAGTATAATACAAAAAAGCTTAAAAATAATTTTGAAACTTTATCTCCATTTACAATGATATTTGTCTTGAAAGAAATATTTGCAGGAAAGCAAAACTTACAGTAAAGTAATGGAAAAGCTTGTCTGAAACTTTTTCCCAGGGAGTAACACATTTTTGCTGAAATAAATTGTTACAATGGCATAAATTGCTCCTTAGCATCCTCAAATGGAGAACTGAAGGAATGTTTGCAGAAAACTATTTTTGCCTATATTGAAACAGTAGGTCAGCTATCAGCAGGGGGATGCTGACTATTTTTAAAATCTCCATCTTTGATTATTAAAGTGTGAATACGTTAGTGGATGGTCAAAACATTTCGCTTACCTTTATGTATAGGGACAAACCCTCCTTCTGCATTTTCAGATTAACTTTAAATGATTAATGTGAGAACAGTAATTTATTAAGTTTTTGACATAATATATATAAATGAGTTTATATCAACATACATGCTAAATATATCTGTAACTGTAAAATGATCATATCCCTCACTTGCTGAAGACAGGATTGTCTTATACAGTGCAAAATAGAGAGTAGCATCAAGGGTGACATGTATGAACGGGGCTGTACCAGATATCTATCGTCTTTACAGCCCGATATCCAGTGCAGTCCCATTCATACATTTCTAAATCTCCCTCACGCCACTCTGGGGCGCATTACATAGCGCCAGCGGTGCTTTGTAATGCATCCGATCTCGGGGGACATGCGGGAGACGGGATGCACTAGAACTGTAGGAAGCTATAGATTTATAGCTTCGCTACGACATTTCTGAGCGAGTTACTGCTGGATCAGGTATACTACTTACAAAGTGGTATACCTGATCCGAACTGTCGCCCGAGCGCTTGAATGCGCATTCTAGCCTATTATTAGGTGCAAGAAATTTGACGTTCACACGCCAAATTTCATGCATGTTGCCCCAAATGTCCCCAGTAGCCACACTATTATCCTGATGTGCCATCATCTAGGATATCATAATGACTCCTCAAAGTAGGATGAAACCACAAAAGGCATGTTTAAACCTCTCACTATTCTTACTTTATTATTTCAGCTCTTCAGTTGTCCATGTGACTGGTGTGAATGAAATTCAGTCTCCAACAGGCACAGGACAGAACTTAACCCAGATATCACGCCAGATTAACGCTGGGCAGGTCTGGACAGGAAGCCGACCCCCTTTCCAAGGACAGGTACTTCCACCTCAAGTATCAGTTGTGGTGCTTTTGTGTTTTTGCTGTCAGAATTGGCAAAATGTTTCTAATAACATGTCTCTAAAATGTTGCGCATTCTTTCAGAAATGTATCTGAAGATTGGTGCAAGTGGAGTCTCATCTTTGAATTGTTGTCTGTATACACAATAAAACATATAAAACATGCATAATTTAAGGATAGTGCAGAGATACAATCATACAAATGCCAGAAGAAGCATCAGGAAACTGGTATAAATGGGGCATCTAGTCTGTCGCAGCATATCAACCATTGTATACACCAAGATTATCCTCCTTTTTTGAAGTTGTAGGATCAACACCTAGCTGGTGTGTTGTAAGTTCTTTATGTGTGTATAAAAAGTGAGACAGATATGCTTGATTCAGGGATGAGGTAAAGATAGGAATATACAAATATCTGTGCCATGACTTCCCCAAGCCATAAAGTTGGGAACAGAACATCAAAGATGTCTTGGCATAACTCACGTTTATTAACAGAACTGGAAAAAAATATGAATTCAACCACTAAATAATAAATTTTGAAAAGTCTAGTCTACTCCAGACATCTCCACAGGGAGATTATCAGCATAATTATACAACATACACTATTCAGCAATAACAAAAAAAAAAAACCTGCCTAATATTGTGTTGGTGCCACGCCTACCACCAAACAAGCTCTGACCTGTCAAGGCATAAAGGATACTTTCACACAGCGCAATTTTGGTGCCGTTTTAACTGCTCCAATTAAACTGCCTTAATTACCAGCAGGCTTCTTTCAGTTTTCTAAATTGTTCGGTTGTCTAAGGATGCTTTCACACAGTGCGTTTTTGGTGCGTTTTTTTAATGCGTTGTTTGTGCAAAAAAAAAACGCGGCAAAAATTGCGGTAAAAAAATTGCGATTTTACCGCGATTTTTGCCACTATTTTTGTGCATTAATTGCTGTGCCTTCCTGCACAAAAAACGCATTAAAAAATTGTTCAAGTAAGTAATCAATTACTGTGTGTGAAGTCTTGTGGATTACAAGCATACTAATTGATTTATTTATTTTTTTTCTCTATAGGTCCGCTTGTACTTATAAATAGATCCTACCCCCTATATTTATGTACAAATATATATTATTTAATATGGGCTTTAAATGTGTGCAATTTTCCCTATACTTTCAAGTCTTGCCATCTATTTAACCTGTGTGACTTTTTGCCATTTGGAGCAGGGGAAATGGGAGGGGTCTTTTTGGCTTTTGGTTTTAGAAATCTCTTTTTAAACCATAGCAGCAACACAAGCTGCCACAACAGTGAGCAAGAGCTACACGCTCAAAACGCGTCTGTTTGTATACGCCATAGTGGTGGTTTGTATGCCGTTTTTGCTGTCTTTTTTTACTAGTACATCAAAAAGCTTTTTGATTTTACCTCAACGGACTCTGGATCCTTTGCGGTGCAGGCTTTGTTTCCAGCACCGTATACGCACAGTCATACTAATTGATTACTCACTTTCCAAACAGTTTAGATAAGTGAAAGAAGCTTGCTGATAATAAAGGCAGTTTATTTGGAGCGCTGTTAAAACTGCTCCAAAACTGCGCTGTGTGAAAGCACCCTAACACCTCGGACGTTTCCTCTTGTATCTGGCACCAAGGTGTTACCAGCAGGTCCTTTAAATCCTATAAGTTATGAGGTAGGGCCTTCATGGATTCTACTTGTTTTTCCAGCACATTCTAGTGATGCTCAATCAGATTGAGATCTGGAAAATTTGATGGCCAAGGTGTTTGGTTAGGTAGGTGCTACAAGTCAAAGTAACAACATGAATGCCAGGGCCTAAAGTCTGCAAGCAGAATATTGCCTAGAATATGCCAGCTTGCCTTCTACCCATAGGGCATCCTGTTGCTTTCTCTTTCCAGGTAAGCGATGCAAGTGAACCCAGCTGTCCTAATGATGTGAAATAAAAAATGATAAATCAAACCAGACCAGTGTCTTTCATTGTCACTTGCCCCAGTTCTTTTTTTTTTTTTTGTAAACTCCTTTTTATTCAAAGAAAAGATTTTCAAAAGAACATTATTTAAAACCGTACACCTTACAAAATCATGTTACAAGGTTATAAACATCTGTGACAAAAGGTCATCCATTGTGTAAGAGGTACGGACGCTCCTTGTCAATTGCCATTTGCGCTAGCAAAGATTGAGATATAGTCAGATATCCTCCATGTCCATTCCTTAAGCCTAATCACAGTCTGAGAAACTCGTGTCGACTCAAGAAGAAATTTGAGCAAAGTTTCTGTGCTCCGGAATACGAGTTTTAACAAAACATCGGAAACTCAATACACATCTTACAACAAGTACCTTGAAACAATAGTTCTTGTTTCCACACTAGATAAGATGTCAGGAACACATATAGAACAATAAAGAAACAACAGTATCCAAGGAACAGCAGTCTAAATCACCACTATGGAGCCAGGTCAAAAGAGTAAAATGTTCAAATCATGTGCAAAAGAGAAGAGTTACTTCCTTCCCGCTGCCTCTTATAGTCAGGGTTTGAGTTTATTCAAGGTAGGCTTCCCCCCATTCATTGTAAAAGCTCTATGTCAGAACTTAATATCTTATCTGTTTATTCTTAGAGGTTTCCCTCGGTATCACCCATATCCCTCGGAGCTACACTATTATTGATTCTCAGTTTCCCCAGATTACCTGCCATATCTGCTCTGAGGTACCATTGTGATGTCAGGAAAGGAGTCATTGTGAGCCTAATTTCTGTTTCATCTAGAAAGTGTTCAATAAACATTTTCCATTTTGCAAAGAACTTCTGTGATTGTGTATGCTTCTCCCTTTCTGTTTCGATTCTGTCCAAAAATACATAGTGTTTTACCTCGTTTATGACCATATCAGTAGTAGCAGTAGAGGGTTCTAACCATCTCGTTAGAATGCACCTCTTGGTTCCTAACAAGATAGTATGTAGCAAATGCGGAGATTTTGTTTTAGGGGGCAGATCATGAAACAAGAATATCTCCGGTAAAAAGGGCAAGTCGATATCTAGCTTGTCTCGAAGTAGGTTGGCAACCTTTCTCCACAACCCCTGCGATTCCGTGCAAAACCACATGCCATGCACCATATCCGACTTAGACTCATGGCACTTGGGACACATAAGCTTGCGATCTGGTGCCAGAGGGTGCGGAGGAATGTTGAAACCATAGATTGCTCTATGCATGAATCTGAACTGCGTATCCCTCCATTTTTCACATCCAATATGTCTACACACCTCTCGCCATCCTCTGACAATCACCTCTTGAAGTTCTTCATTCTGGAAATCAGAAGAGCACTTCTTAAATTGTGTGATCATTGCCCTCTGTATCACTGGCTCCCTTAGAGTCCGGTATAACCCTGCCAGGGAATGCTTCCCCCCTGAGGGAGTCATTAAGGGGTCAAGGGAGGCATTGGAGAGCACCTTGCCTACGTGTAACGTTCTTGAATTCACGAAGCTGCAAATTTGCAAGTACGTGAGAAAGTGTGACTGGGGGAGATTATATTTGGAACTAAGGCTATGGAAGGTTAACAATTTGGACCAAGACTGATCATAAAGGTGGCTGACATTTTCAATTCCTCTCTGCCGCCACAATTGAAAGTGTGGGTTACTCAAACTCAAAGGGAATTCCGGATGTCCCTGCATGGGCATGTATTTACTAATGGTCCATGGTAACCTCAACATTTTTCTCGCCTGAAAGCTTTGTATGTAGGAGTGCTGAAAGAGACCACGGATGAGCCAGTGTGCTCTCCAGAGTAGTATTAGAATAGTATTCTGTATTTTTCAACCAGTCTAAGCTATGCCTCAGTAGGCAGGCCAGATTGTAAGAGCGGACATCAGGAAAATTAGTTCCACTGAACCATTTGGGTAACTTCATTTTTTTTAAAGCTATACGTGGACGCTTGCCAGACCATAAAAATCTGCTAAGTGCAGATTCTATTGCGGAGACATCCCTATGGGTCAACAGCAACGGTATCGTCTGCAGAGGATATAGAAACCTGGGGAACCCCATCATTTTTACCAAATGGCACCTAGCTAGCAAGGGGAGAGGCAACCCAGCCCACCTCTTCAGATCTTCTAACAATTTTTTGATTAGAGGAGGATAGTTCAATCTATAAACAGATTCTGGTGTACGGCCAATGTGTATTCCCAAGTATTTTATAGATTGTTTTGCCAGTAAGATTTTCACTGTTGGGTGCCTCAGGGTGAGATCAACTTTTCCCCCTGATATTCCCAAGAGTTCAGACTTGTTCTCATTCACCTTAAACCCCGAGCAGTTCCGAAACTCCCTTAATTGTTCAAAGAGTGTTCCTAAGTCTCGCTCCGGGTTGGAAAGAAAAAAGACCATGTCATCTGCGAACATTGCAAGTTTTATCTCCTGATTATGCAATTTAATTCCCTCAAAAACAGGATTAGACAGAATAGACCTAGCGAAGGGCTCCACCGCTATATTAAAAAGGAGAGGTGACAGTGGGCATCCCTGTCTTGTGCCTCTTTGAAGTGGGAAGGAACGAGAGAGAAAGCCTGGGATGCTTATTCTTGCTTTGGGGTTAAAATAGAGAGATTTCAGAAAAGTTCTGAAAGGACCATGCAGGCCAATTCTATCCAGTACTAGGTCCAACCAGCCCCAGTCCACGCTGTCGAATGCCTTCTCCGTGTCAACAGTCAACAGCGCGGCACACGGATGGGCCGAGGGATTGTTCCTAACTTCGCTCAAGGCCAGAAGCACCTTGCGTATGTTCGTTACAGCCGACCGACCCTGAACGAAGCCGACTTGGTGGGGGCCAATAAGGTTTGGTAATATTTGCGCCAGTCGATCCGCCAAGATTTTGGCCAATATCTTTAAATCTAAATTGATAAGCGAGATTGGCCTATATGAGGAGGCCAATGTGGGATCTTTCCCTGGCTTAGGTATGATTTTGATGTGAGCTGTGTTTGTGAGCTCTGGAATCGAACTGCCCTGTAAATAACTATTGTATAATTTCACTAGTGTTGGGGAGATCTCAGACATAAGGGTTTTATAATATTCACCAGAGAATCCATCCGGCCCTGGTGCTTTTTGCGATTTTAGGCCGGCAATCACTCCTTCCAGCTCTTGTTCCGAGATGGGGGGCTCCCAGATCGAGTCTGTCCATCTCAGACAAGGTTGGGAGATGTACTTCCTTTAACCATTCTGAAGATGAGGAGTCGTTCAGATTCTCATCCGTGTATAGGTGTTCATAGAAAACCCTCAGAATGTCAGATATGTCCCCTCCGGCAGTGCATAGTCTTCCCTCCTGATCTCTCATTGCTGGAATATTTGTGGAGGAGATGCCCCCCCCTTGCCATTCTGGTTACAATTTGGCCCGCTTTGTTGTCATGCAAGAAGTAGCGTGCTTCCTGGCTTGTACGTTTTTGGGACTCCCTTCTTTCCATCCAGATCTCATAGTTGTGTTTAATTTCTTTCCATCTTTCCCTATTTTCTTTTGATGGGTCAGCAAGGAAAGCAGTATAAGCTTCCCTTAACTTTTCACTAAGAGATTTCAGCGCGTCTGCGTTTTTTTTCCTAAGTCTTGCTACATAGGCAATCAATTTGCCTCGAATGACTGCTTTAGCCGCATCCCAGAAAAGTTGCGGGTTTTCCCGAGAGGTGGCGTTATCTGTGGAGTATTCCAGCCACCAACCCTTTAATGTCATCTTGAACTCTTCATCTTGCGTTAGGAAATTAGGAAACCGCCAGATGAACTCTGTTCCCCTGGGAGTTTTTTCTTGGAGATCCAAACAGACTGGAGCGTGATCTGAAACTATCATCTCCCCTATCTTAATTTGCTCAACTCTTGACACCATATTCTCTGGAACCAGAATGTGGTCTAGTCTGGACCAAGTCGAGTCAGGAAGCGAAAAATGTGTATATTCCCTGGCCTCTGGGTGGAGAGTTCTCCAGGGATCTACCAACCACGTATTCTGGATGAATTTGGGGAGACTATGTTCATCTCGGAAAGACGGGCAACTAGTGTCACTTGCCCCAGTTCTGTTGCTCACATGCCCATTGCAATCCACTGTGTGCCAGCATTAACTTAGCATTTTGTGTTATTGCTGCTCTTTTCTGGAGTCAGTCCAGATAGGTAGCCTTTCCTCCCTACGCATATCAGTCAACCTTGGATGACAGTGAGCCAGTGTTTGGTTCATAGGTTGTCTTTCCTTGGAACACTTTTTGTAGACACTAACCACTGCAAATTGAAAACACCCTATAAGACCTACTGTTTTGGAGATGCTCTGACTTAGCTGTCTGGAGAATTTGGCACTTGTCAAAGTTAAATATATCCCACCCCATTGTTATAAAATAATCAATGTTATTCACTACCCTGGCAGTGGTTTAAAAGGAATCTGTCGCCAATTTTTGTTTTACCAAATAAAACAAGGAACTGATGCATTTTTCTTTTCTACTTTTTTTTCTACGGTTTTATTTTCTTATTGTAGATTTTTTTTATTTTGTTAGCTGTATATTATTATGAGGGAAGCCATCTTGCCATCAACTTGTATAGAAGAATTTTCTAACCTGACCTGGAAAGTCAGTGTGCAAGGAGAAGTAGAGGGGGAGCGGTGACCATATCTGATTGTGGATGGTGGATCCTTTGTTATTGGTGTCACCTTTCAGTATCATCATACCTGTGCTGATAATGAGGAGACTGCTGAAAAGTTTTCTCTACAGGAAGTGACTATTGTTAGGTGTAGTGGCTAAAGTGAAAACTTCAGGAATTCAAGATGTTTTAAAAATATTGATAGTGATATGGGAGATTAAAAAAAAACATAGCCAAAAATTATTTCCTGATGACAAATTCACTTTAAATTTTCTAACTGATCAGTGCATTTGGTCACCCATTCCCAGCTTCACTTGGTCATAGCAGTCGATCACCAGAGTCTTCATCAGCTGGGCAAGCTGATCATTGCTTTGAAGAGGGGCTTTAAAGGAAAGACTGCGTTATTTGTTGAAATTGTATGGCCCTTTCCTGCATAAAAGTGGAAAGCCAGGTCCTGGGTTATTTTAAGACAATTAAGTTTTTTTGTATGTTTCACAGCAAATTACTACACAATCTGGAAAAGCTCAAACTTCACCATTTGGTATTGGAACAAGTCATACATATACATCAGACCCATCCACATATAGCCCACTGTCAAGCCCAGCTACATCATCTCCCAGTGGAAACGCTTACTCTGGCCTGGGAGGAAGGAACGCTGCATTCAGTAAGTTTACATTTTTATACTAACTACAATCCAAGTGAGGTGTTCCTAGATTTGTGACATGTTTTAATGTATGTAGTGACAAAAATTACTTATCACTTGACACATTCAAAAAGTGTTGACTTACTGTCACCATGAAGATCTCGGCTTTAAAAGCCAGGGGATCAATGACTTAACCAGTAGATTAGGTCATCTTATCATTCTGAGCCTACAATAAAGACGTTTTTATAGCCACTACTTTAGAACCATCCTTAGCCTGATCAGGCAGTGTAAGTCTGAAGCTGCCTGTTACTCTGTGAAACAGTACAGCATAGTGAGAAACCCCCTTAATCTTTATTAAACTGGATTAAACATGTTCTCCTTGTTCATAATAAACTATCCTCCATGTTCCTGACAGTGCTTTTCAATGAGTAGATGTTGCGTACATTTTTTCTATACATTACATTTTGTGTGGACTTTATGCATGTTAACCCTTTTTCGAAAATTTTACCTACCTTTTTGACCAGGCCCAATTTCTAATTGAAAATATCCAAAATCAACGCAAGTATCACTAGTGATATAATACAATAACTTTTAATTTTTTTTCTTTTCCTTTTTTGTACGAGAGAAGAAAAAACATAAAAATATATTATGGAGGTGGATGGACACCTATACACAGTCAAGACAGGGCAATTCACGGTGACTACTCTATAGGAATAGCGGAAGCATCCAGCTTTTGAGCTGCTGTATGAAGATGGTTCTGAATAGATAACCTACAGCTGCGACATCTAAATTTAAATTCAAAATAGGCAAGTGGTTAAAATTTGGGACAAGGGAAAGGCGGGGAATAGCCATACATCTTTGTAGTGTTTATATTGCATCATACACAAAAACACAAAGCCATACTTACCCCCAACCGGCCACTTTATTAGGTAACCTGTCAACTCTCGTTTTAAAATATTGATAGTGATATGGAGATAAAAAAAAACATAGCCAAAAATTATCCTGATGAAATTCAGCTTAATTCTAACGATCAGTGCATTTGGTCACCCTTCCAGCTTCACTGGTCATAGCATCGATCACCGATCTTCATCACTGGCAAGCTATCATTGCTTTGAAGAGGGGCTTAAAGAAAGACTGCTTAGTTGTTGAAATTGTATGGCCCTTTTCGGTGCATAAAAGGGAAAGCCAGGTCCTGGGTATTTTAAGACATCTAAGTTTTTTTGTATGTTTCACAGCAAATTACTACACAATCTGGAAAAGTCAACTTCACATTTGGTATGGAACAAGTCATACAATACACAGACCCATCCACATTACCACTGCAAGCCCGCTACATCATCTCCAGTGGAAACGCTACTCTGCCTGGGAAAGAACGCCAGAGTTACATTTTTATACTAACGACAACCAAGAGAGGTAGTTCCTGGATTGTAGACATGTTTAATGTAAAGTGACAAAATTATTTAAATCACCTTGACCACATTCAAAAAGTGTGACTTAGTCACATGAAGATCTCGCTTGTAAAAGCCAGGGATCATGCGAACTTTAGCAGATTGGCTTATCATTCTGAGCCTAAAAACAACGTTTTAGCCACTACTTTCAGAACCACCTTAGACTATCGGCAGTGTAAACTGAGGCTGCCTGTTTCTCTGAAACAGTACAGCATGGTGAGAAACCCCCTTAATCTTATTAAACTGGATTAAAACTGTTCCTTGTTCATAATAAACTATCCTCCATGTTCCTGACAGTGCTTTTCAATGAGTAGATGTTGCATACATTTTTTCTAAACATTACATTTTGTGTGGACTTTATGCATGTTAACCTCTTTGTTACTGGAGAATTTACCTACCTTTTTGACCAGGCCAATTTTCTAATTGTAATATGCCAATCTAACTGCAAGTATCACTAGTGATATAATACAATAACTTTTAATTTTTTTTCTTTTCCTTTTTTTGTACCGAAGAGAATAAACATACAAATATCTTATGGAGGATGACACCTATACACATCAAGAAGGAATTCACGGTGATACTCATAGGAAAGCGAGCTCCTCTTTGAGCTGCTGTATGAAGATGGTTCTGAATAGATAACCTACAGCTGCGACATCAAAATTATTCAGCAGTAGGCAAGTGGTTAAAATTTGTGACAGATGTAAGCCATACTCACAGCTCAATGGCTGGACAACAGGTTAACCCAGTAGGAGGCAACACAAGCCCATGTGCTACTTGGGAAACATATAACAGGTGCAGATAACTAATGAACAGCAGCTCACACACCCCATCCACTAGGGGAGCAGCTGAATGATAAAAAACTGCACATTGGATAAATACCAGTTCACACCAGTATGCAGTAAAGCCACAGTATAATACAAGAGATTGCAAAAATAAAAAAAAATACTGATAAGACAGCCACTCACAAGCCTTATATGCATCAGGGGTGGTTGTTGCTAGTATTATAGTTGCAGATAGATAAGGCGATACAAAGAGTGCCACTTTTACAGATACGTGTGGATCACCATGCTGGCTTACAACCTATGAAGTGTCTACTATTTAATTGTGCAGGCTGCACAGCACATTTCAGGTGTCCAACACAAAATACTGACACTCTTTGCTCCCCAGTACTTAGGGCAAAAAATGACTTACTGAAAAAATATCAAATATGAGTTATTAATTAATACAGTGGCCACTATAATATGCAAGCTCACAAACCACGTCAAGGTTCCTCGTTTTCTTGCGAGTCCCTGCACTAACCATTTATAGAAAAATCACAGAAAAATGGGACATTATTTAATCAAAAACAAACACAAGGCCATAATTCATAGCACTATACGCTAGGAAATAGTTACAAACACAAATTACAAACACACGTCAAAACCTGAATGTAACAATAGATGGAGACTTGTGTTTTTCCCCAGAGATAAAAAAAAACAAACAATAACAATGCATGCATTTTTAAAAAAAAAATTCTTATCAATTCTACAAGAAGACAGAGCTGGACATAATTCCTAGACTGAAAATCAGTTTACCGATTTACAGTCTAATCTATCAAATTCCTCAACGTTTCTGTGTAACTTATCATTGTTAGCTCTTTTCTGTATTTGTCTTGTCATTATGTGCAGCTGAAACTGGGCAGAGCGGTAGCCAGTTCCAGGGTCGGGCATCAGAAGTTTGGTCTCAGTGGCAGAGTCAACATCATAATCAACAGAGCAATGACCAACACTCCAATCAGCAGCCAGGTCAAGCAGAGGTGTTTCAGGTACTGTGCAATTACTTAATATATGATATGAGATTTGTCTGCCAAGGGCATGAGCTCAATCCCTGCATCCTCCCTACCGGTCCATCATCAGACTGTCAACTAATTTATACATTCACATTCCATAAACTGTACTCTGTTTTCTGCTGACAGATACTCAAGGTAAGCAAGAGTGAGCTTAATTTGTCCCAGCAGTAAATTTGGAACAGTTCCAATAAAAACACTGTTAGGGAGCATCTTGTACATTTGTGGCATGTCTGCAGCATACTTAACAGCTGTACTTCGAATTCCCATGGAAGTTAATGGAGCTAGCGTATATGTGTGGTCATCTTTTTGGGTGCTACAACTGACATCAAGAATTAGGTTGGAAAATTAACCCCTTACCAACATATGGCATAATTATACATCCTGCGTTCAGTAAGGGCGTATGGAGCAGGCTTACTCGCTGTTAATAACAGCTGGCACTTGCCTTCATTGTACGGACTCTCAGCAGTTATGCAGAAGGGGCCACACACTTTTGCTTTCAAATTGGTCCCCCTACAACAAGATCACAGAGTGCTGAGCAGTAGTCATGGCAGCTGGGGGCTATAAGCAGGCCATAAGTGAATGCTGTTCTGCAATACAAATGTATTCCAATAGTGTATAAGTGAGTGTACCACTACTGGTCAAGTTGTGTTGGGGGAACTAAAAATACAATAAAACAAAAAGTTTTAAAAGTATAAAATAATCATTTCACAATATCCTCTTTTCCAATTTAACAAGAAAAAACATAAAAAACTAAACATAATACTAACTTTTGCATTCGTAAAAGTAACATTTTTAATCCCACACAATGTGTGTGACAATAAATACCCAACACCAAAAGCGTGTATTTTTCGGTTGGTTAACCTCCCCAAAAAATTGGAATAAAAAGCCATCAAAAACTTGCAAAAATAACCCCTCATACAGGTCCGTAGATGGAAAAATAAAAAAGTTATTGATCCAAGAAAATGTCCCACAAAGCAAATTAAGAAAAAAAAAGTCTTTAGATTTTTAATATTAGTAAAACCAATATTATATAGATTTGTTATTACTAACCTGTGGAAACTAACCCGTGTCATTTATACCGCACAGGGAACTCTATAAAAGCAAACCCCTCCTGCCACAAAAAGACACAATAACATCTTTTCACGTATCACTCTAAAAGGCTTTTTGTGCGTTTTCCTAGTATATTATATGGTACAGTCAAGAGTATCATTGAAAAGTATAATTTGTCCTAAAAATGGCCATATAGACGGGAAAATAAAAAGTTATGGCTCTTACAAGGTGGGGAGTAAAAAACGAACATAATGTAGAAAAAAAATGAGATCCCTGTTCTTGATGTAGGTACGGGTCTAAGGGCATGTTCACACGGCGTTTTTGGACGAGGTTTTCGGAGTGTTTCCTCGCCCAAAACCTCATCCAAACCACATCAAAACCTCGCCTGAAACACGCTTCTTCAGACGAGGTTTTTGACGAGGCTTTGATCAGGTTTTGGACGAGGTTTTCACCCATACAAATGAATAGCCAGGGCAAAAACCGCGCTAAAAACCTCGCCAGAAACCTCTCCTACAACTCGCTTAAAGAATTGACATGACTTCTTTTTCATTGCTTCCAAAGAAGCGTGTAAAAACCTCGTCGTGTGTGAACTACAACGAGGTTTTACATAGGAATCAATTATATGAACTGGGCGTTTTGGATGAGGTTTTGGGCGAGGAAACGCTCCGAAAACCTCGTCCAAAACCTTGTCCAAAACGCTGTGTGAACATGGCCTTAGAGAGGGCACTGCATGTATCCAACATTCCTGGTGTGTTAATTGCACTGGAAGGAGGGCAATTTCACATTTGTACACAGGTTGGTGTGCAAGTTTTGGATTTATGTATCATTTGTATTCCAGGACATGCTACCTATGTCTGGAGACCCCACCCAAGGAACTGGTAACTACAACATTGAAGACTTTGCAGACCTGGGCATGTTTCCACCTTTTTCTGAATAATCTCATGGAAGAGAACTCCTTTTCTGTGTTAGCTCTATCAGCTTTGTATTGTAAGACGGTGAAGACCAGAGACAGGACTATCTGTGCACTGTTACTTGCTCCCTTCAAATGGCAAACATCTGCAGTGTCTGTAAAACCACAAGCTGGAAGGCTTTATCCAAACCTGTTGCTCCCTTAAGCGCCTATGTCGTGATGCTTTTTGATCTTACAGACTGCCCATCTGACAGCGAAATGTAAACCCAAGACGAAAAACATTGCAATCAACTGGCATATTGTTATACAAAATGACACTGGCTGCTACAATGGTTGTATCTTGTAACTGGAAAATCAAATTAATACGTCTAGAATGTAATGGCAGTAAGTTATCTACAACATAGGAATCATTTGTCTGTCTCCACTATAGTGTGTGAATACATTCCATCGTTTGGGTCTGTCCGTCATGTAACACTCAGATCTCTTGTCCTATGATTTCCCAGAATTCTCCGCTATCCGCAGTGAACTGGGTGGTCCTGACATGATTTATACCATGACCAGTCACATGGTGACTTAACTGTCAAGCTGTTCTGTTATGTGAAACGTATGCATTGTGTATTTTGTACTACTGAATGTCCTGTACTAATTCTTATATTGCATAGTTTGACTATGCAGTGTTTTGCTAACGTCATTTCATTAAAGGGTGACACTGGCCATGTTGTCGCTTGTTACATTGATTAGTGAATTGTTTTTCAGTTTTGTGACTTTATAACTCTTCTAAGAGATCAACAGACTGCTACTTTTGCAAAAGAAATGTCTAGCATCTGGTTGATTCTATGTGGGCTTAAAATTACTAATAAATATATATTTTATTATTCCACCAAACTACATAAAATATGCACCCATTGAAGGACACCCCAACCTGCATCCTTCAAATCAGTACAGTACAATATCCCGAATATATTATGCTATCCCATAGACATAGGTCATGCCAAACATGTAAAGTCCCATTAAAATATAAAGAGGTGAATTCTATACAGTAAACCATAAAGGGCGGCATGTACGCGCCAGTATTCTGGTGTCCTTTCAGCCCAAAAACTGGCGCAGCCCTGTTCTCTAGATGTATAATCAGGCATACTCCAAAATTAGGCGCAATATGTGGCGCCAGCGGCACTTTGTAATGCACCTGAGATCGGAGGTCGTTCTGGAGGCGTGTCGCACCACAACCGTATGATTCTACACATTTATGACTGGTGGACGGCAAAACTGGGCGCATTACTGCTGGAACAGCCAGACCAAGTTATAAGGGGTTTACCTGAACCTGAGTTGACGTTTTGGAGCTAGCACCTAATCTATGACCCGCAGTAGAATAGGTTCAAAGATTCAGGTACATTCTACATTACTAATGCGCGCAATAAAATTGACGTCTGAGCGCCAAAAATTATACATGTCGCCCAAAGTGGTGAAAAGTACAAAATAAGTTCAAATCCTTCAACTCAAAGTAAAAAGCTAAATGCAAATGAGAGGGGGAGCATAAGGGAATGCTGAACCTCAACTGCCTCTTCCTGCTCCCCCATTTTTGTACTCTCGGGTCAGTTATGTATTTATCAGCACTTTGTTTTTGCCTATAGCATTTATCTCTTTATATTTTAATGGCACTTGCACTTTACATGTTTTGCATTTCCTAAGCCTATAAATAGCATAATATATTAGGGATATTGTACTTTACTGTTTTGAGGGGTGCAGGTTGGTGTGTTCCTTCTACTGGTGCATTGTTACTCTATGTATGTTAACTCATAAGGGAATAATAAATTATTTTATGATTAAGTAGTCTCGCTACCTTTTTTCTGTTTTCAGTAGTGCAGGGAAGAGTTAACACCGCTTTTACATTTGTTTTGCTGTCCATGTCCCTGTTTAAATGTGCCTCACCTTCTGTCGTATGTGCTGCTGTGGAACATGGAACTACAAGTGCCAGCATGCCACAGCAGCACATGTTAACCAGATGTGCTAATCAGCACGCATACAATTAGTACATATGTGGTATAGCATGCCTGCACTTATAGTTCCACAACTACAAATGCCAGTATACCACACTTACTAATTGTATGGGTGCTTATACAGTACAGTACTGTATTTTACATTGGAGGCAGCTAGAGGGGTGGGAGTGTGTAAAGGAGCAGACCTGCCGTGCCAAAGCTGACAGCACGAGACAAGAGCAGCATGAGGGAGAGCTATTTTGCCGGCCTGAAGACGGAGGTTCCCAGGTGGATCTGCGGGAAGCAGGTAGAAAAGAGCTGCTGTGCTGTGAAGGCAGGAAGATGCAGTGGGCACAGATAGGCTTGCGATTGTTCCACTGTTATCCTGTGACATGTCTCAGTTTGTGATCTCAACACGCAGAGCCACGCCCCATAAGTCTTCATATGTTACTGGGAGACTGTTGTTAGTCGGAACATTGTAAGTCAGGGGCTGCCTGTATGATAAAAGAACAGCTCGAATATCTAACAAAATTACTTATGATGATGATGAAACCTAAGCAAACACATCTGCTGACACACAATTTCATATATTTTTATGTCACATATTCCAAACAAAATTAATATTAATGTTTTGTCATTTTTTGGGTCTTCCTTCGAACAATTTGCAAAGTTGACAAAAAGTCGAATTTTAGACATCAACCATAATACATATTACAAAATAAAATAAAGTGCATAGAAGTGTGCATTCAATAGCACAGAAATAGAGAAAAAGTCCCTGACCGGTTTAGCAAGCCGGTTAGACACTCGCCACCTATATGCTACTAGTAGAGTAATAACTATATCAGTGGATCAATATGATAACAGCCCAGTCAGACGACACAGTTTGCACAAGGTATTTTATGTGAATTTTAGGTAATTTTTTTCCCGTCAACTTCCACGTTAGAAAACATGTCCCATTCATCTGTATGGGGTTCTGGCTGCGGATCCAAGATACAATTGTTTTGGATGCGCGTTTTGACATGGAATCCGACAGAAGAATGAGCATGTTCTAAGTTTTTTTTACTCTAAAAAAAACCACAGACAAAATATGGGTTGTATGGACTACAACATGTATTTTCTATTGAGGTCATGATTTACTTGAGGAATGATTTACTTTCAGTTTTAGACGAGTATTTAAAGTCGGAATCCGCCCAGATACTCCTGTGTGGACGAGCCCTTACCGTATTGCACGTCACAGGTAAGCTGCACAAAAAACAGGTTTAAATACCATAATCCAAAATGTCTTACAGTGAAGGAAATAATTATTTGATCCCTTGCTGATTGTGTATGTTTTCCCACTGACAAAGACATGAACAGGCTATAATTTTAAGGGTAGGTTAATTTTAACAATTAGAGATAGAATATCAAAAATAAAATCCAGAAAATCACATTGTATAAATTATATAAATTTATTTCCATTTTGCTGAGAGAAATAAGTATTTGATCCCCTACCAACCATTAAGAGTTCTGGCTCCTACAGATCAGTTAGACGCTCCTCAGAAACTCGTTACCGGCATTTACGACAGCTGTCTTAAATAGTCACATTCATAAAAGATTTCTATCCACAGACTCAGTCAGTCAGGCTCTAACCTCTACAACATGAGCAAAACCAAAGAGCTTTCTAAGGATGTCAGGGACAAGATCATAGACCTGTACAAAGCTGGAATGGGCTACAAAGCCATAAGAAAGACGCTGGGTGAGAACAAGACAATTGACCAGGGCTGTGGAGTCGGTAACCCAAAGCTCCGACTCCGACTCCTCAATTTTCCTGACACCGACTCCGACTCCGACTCCTCAATTTTCCTGAAATCGACTCCCGACTCCGACTCCTGGCTCCTCAATTTGCCTGACACTGACTCCTGATTCCGACTCCCACTCCCTCATATATGGCGCATGTTTAAGTGATAACTTTACTGTAGTAAAATGCTAACATCAGGCTTTTTATCACCTTATGATACAATAATCAAGCTATTTAGGTAGAACATACACTGACAAGCAAAAGGGTAACAATGTTTTGAACTTTTGACTTTCAGGCTCCATATCTTACCATCCACTGCAGCGTTGTACATGAGGCTACAATCATTTTATAGACAATCATCTACCTATCATCATACAATCCATTATTTAGTATGAGCATCTGCTTAGTTCTGCAGATTCTTGTCATGTAACGGCATGGTTACTGTTTTGCTCCTAAAAATCAAAATTTTGCTTTCAGCTCTGCCTGAATCCTTCTGGATCATTCTGGGCTCTGGATCAGATTCAAGCATGATTTGACCAAAATCTGATCCCAGACTCTTCTACACGAATACAGCTTTTCCTTCATCTCTAATGGTATGCTCACACAGTATATTGCGGTGCGTACAGTACGCTCCGCAGAACACCGTGTTTCTGGAGCTCGCAGTGATCAGCGCGTACTCACGAGGCTCGGGGGAGCCGGCCGTACTCGAGTGTATGAAGTAACTCATCTTGTAGGACACGGACATATAGCTCAGCATTGAGGTCACCATCCATTCTGGTCAAGTATCCAAGGCTGTGAACCCTTCCCATATCCTCAAGCTTCTTCCACCGAACCTGACAGTTCTTCCAGCTTCTCGATCCATTAGCCCCCCCATCAGAGCCCGGTCTATTGACTTTCATCTCCTCGCTCTAAATCATCTGTTTCCAATCTTCCATTTTTCGTACTTTTTGGCAAACTTGAGCCAACGCTTCTTATGAGGAGATTGAAGTCGAGGCTTCTTCCCCTATTTTCGGGCCATCATTCCAGACCTGTGTAATGTGTATTGCCCGGTGCTATTAGGGAACGTGAGAACAGGTTGTCTATTGTCCCACCACCAGGAGCAAAACAGTAACAATGCAGTTACATGAGAAGAATCTGTAGAAAGTTATGTATGAGAGCCAAGATGATTGTCCATAAAATGATGGGAGTCTCAGGTTGAAAGCTGTCCGTGGATGGTGAGATATGGAGCCTGAAAGTCACAAGTCCAAAACATTGTTACACTTTTGCTTTTGGATGTAAAATATATTTATAGGCTATAACTTTCAAACACAAAAAACTTTAATAAATTGTAAATATGAAGTCAAAAATTTTGCTGAAATCTGTTTGCTATGGGAGCAGAATCTTTTCCCCTGTGGCAGTGCTTTGCCTGCTCCATGTCATCAATTACACTCCTCATGTGATGAGGCCAAAGATATGGGAGCAGGAGCACTGGCCGGACCCAATTCCTCTTGCTCTTTACACTGCATCGAACTAACTGGACCAACTTATTATATATTTTAGGAGTTGGAGTCGGTCCATTTTTTACCGACTCCAACTCCTACTCCTGCAAGATGGGCACCGACTCCACGACTCCGACTCCTGCAAAATGGGCACCGACTCCACAGCCCTGCAATTGACATCGATCTGGAGCACCATGCAAAATCTCACCTCGTGGGTATCCTTGATCAATAGGAAGGTGATAGATCAACCCAAAACTACACGGGGGGAACCTGTTAATGATCTCAAGGCAGCTGGGACCACAGTCACCAAGAAAACCATTGGTAACACATTATGCCATAATGGTTTAAAATCCTGCAGATCCCCCTGGTCAAGAAGGCACATTTCCAGGCCCATCTCAAGTTTGTCAATGAACACCTGGATGATTCTGTGAATGATTGGGAGAAGGTGCTGTGATCAGATGAGACAGAAATTGAGCTGATTAGTATTAACTCGTCGTGTTTGGAGGAAGAGAAATGCTGCCTATGACCATCCCCACTGTCAAGCATGGAGGTGGAAACATTATGTTTTGGGGTGTTTCTCTGCTAATGGCACAGGACTACTTCACCGCATCAATGGGAGACTGGATGGAGCCATGTACCATAAAATCCTGAGTGACAACCTCCTTCCCTATGCAAGGACATTAAAAATGGGTCATGGTTGGGTCTTCCAGCAAGACAATGACTCAAAACATACAGCCTCTGCAACATAGGAGTGGCTAAAAAAGAAGCTCATGAAGTGGCCTAGCCAGTCTCCAGACCTTAATCCCATAGAAAACTTTTGGATGGAGTTTAAGCTCCGAGTTGCCTCGACAGCCTCAAATTCTTAATGATTCAGAGATGATCTGCAAAGAGGAGTGGACCCAAAATTCCTCCTGCCATGTGCACAAACCTCATCATCAACTACAAAAACTGTCTGACTGCTGTGATTGCCAACACGGGTTTTGCCACTAAGTACTAAGTCTTGTTTGCCAGAGGGATCAAATACTTCTTTCTCACTTCAAAATGCAAATAAATGTATATAATTTATATAATGTGAATTTCTGAATTTTATTTTTGATATTCTAGCTCTCAATGTTAAAATTAACCTACCCTTAAAATTATAGACTGTTCATGTCTTTGTCAGTGGGCAAACTTACGCAATCAGTAAGGGATTAAATAATTATTTCCTTCACTGTATAAAGGTTGAACACAAACAACAATGGTATTGGTGTACCCTATCTATAAAACATAACCAACCTATCTTTAAAAGCTGATACACCCATATTGCAAAGGGTTAACCTCAACAATTTCTATTCACTAATCTCAAGTATACAAGGAATGCTCATATTGCTGAATCCACTGTTTATTTTCAGCCTGAATAAACAATTTGCAGATATATACATATACAACATGTCATCAGCTGATAATATACACGAATCTTGTACAAAATTAATATAAATAATAAAGACATGTGAGAAAACAAATCAATGAAAAGAAAACGAACTAAATAATTAATAGAATGGTCCAATGCAAAACATATTTAACAAAAATGTAGAGTGGGTCCTTAGATCACTTGATTGGAGAGCTCCAACCAGTAGCTGCCGCGCTTCATACCATCTGTGTCAATATATGCACAATTAGTCTTTACAGGAATGCAAGAGAGCAAGCAACCCATGAGCTCCATCCTTCTTCTTCCTGTCAGCAAGGATTGTTTTTGGGTTCCTGAACCCTCGCAGATAGAATCTGGAACATTCTCCAGTAGAACAACAAATATTGTTTTCCTTCAACCCATGAATTACGAATGTAGCACCACGGTGAGGTAAACCAGCTCCATTATGTCAGCCCATTAATAAAATCTTATAAAGGGGACAATAAACTAAAACTGAGTCATATTTTCTTGAAACATTTCTTCATGAAATCCATTGTTCCATTTTATATCCGATTCCTGGTGCTGACTCAGGTTACTGTTCTGCTGTGCACATAGGCCTATGTAATCTGGTCCCTGAGGTGCACTTATGGAGTATTTTCCTTTCTACACCCTTGTGAAAAATCATCTTGCTCATAAATAACATTGATATTTTTCCCAGAAGAGTATATTGAGGAAACATAAAAAACTACTGCCTATACAACACAACAATGAGTCAATGGCAAAATAAACAATGCTATGGAAGTGTATTGCATGCATATTAAGCGGATATTTAAGATAAGGTTCACACCTGAATGGTAAAGGAAACGTCACTTTTTAACTGAATGATTGGTGAACAGGCCAGTGCCATATGGCCAGCTGAATGGGTCCATAGGACCTTCTTCCACCCCACACTGATGAGGTGACCCACCACTGAAGTCCCATCTGAAGCTCATATGTGGGTTATGTGAAGCTGTCTGACAGCATTGCTATCTAACCAGTGATTGTGGTCATCATAAGTTATGGTATTACCTCTCCCAACCAGAGAACAGTTTATTCCACCCATCCTTTTTGTTATCTCTTAAAAAGATAAGCCTATGGGAAAGTGTATTAGATGCAACTAGCAAGTTAAAATGCTGTGTAAAGTTCACTCTTCTAAGATGGTGTTCAGTTCACGTTTGTTATGAGCATTTTGGTTATACTCTAGGAACACATCCTGATATACACAGTTGAGTCACATTATTATGACTACCAGCAAATTTCCAGAGTAACTGCTGTGTGTGGCATGGACAGCAGCTAGCCAGGCTGGGAGTGACTCAATAAGGTCCTGTTAGGTTGTCAGCCATGCTGACTGCATCCCACAGCTGCTGGAGGGTGTATGGGGAGGATCCATAGAAATAACACAACCATCAAGGGGGTTCCACATTTGCTCAATTGGACTGGGCAGTTATTGGGTCAGGGCAGTACTTAAAGAGTCTTGGTCCTGCTCTCTGAAACATTGGTGGACTTTTCTAGATGTGTGACATGTCGCATTGTCCTACTGGAAGATCTGGGAAAGGCAATCAGCATTTATGGGTGTACATGATCTGCAGGGATGGATAGCTAATGGGGTCTCTGGGGAGTTGCCCAGTAAGCCCTTGTATTACGACGCACTGCCTCCCTATTCTGCCTCCATCCAATGACAAGTTTCTTCATCAATACTGTGTATACATTACATCTTAAAGGGAACTTGTCACATGCAAAACACCCTGTAAACTAAGTTAACATATTGGTACCTGTTTACTAGTTGTTTCTGGAACCATTTTGTTTTTCTCTCTGACACCTAAAAATGTTTGCACTGTTGAGTTTGTAAAATCATTCCCCGTTCATTAATTATTATTCCAACTTCACATCACAGTCCTGCCTATGTCTGAATCCCCTCCTCCCCTTCACTCAAGTAATCTATTTCCCAGCCTAGTAATTATCCTACTCTGGCTGTAAATCTCTCACCTGCGCAGTTAGTGCTTTACCCTACGCAGGCATACTGTGCTCTGCTGAGGATATGAAGAGACTGAACTTACGCAGTAAGAACAGTGAAACATCAATGACTAATATGTAAGCACCAGCTATGTTCATACAGCGCATGCGCAGGATTTCAGAGCCAGAGGGAGTAACCAGAAGGACGGACAAGCCAGTAAAGGGGGCATAACAAGAATGACAAGTGAGGAACACAACGGACTTATCTTCTGAGAAGATTGTACATCGGACCCATCTATCCTCATTTACATACAAGGCGCAAAAAAGTTTGGGAGAATATTTATATGGTAAAACAAGTTTGTAAAATAGGTCAGACAGTACAGAGGGTAATGAAGTATGGTGAACAGTATGATGATATAGTCTGTTCAATATCGAAAATGCATGTGACAGGTTCTCATCATGCTGAGTCACAGGCAGCTTCAGACACACACTGCCTGGTCAGGCTGTGGGTGGTTCTATAGCAGTGATTAGCATATTTAGCTCCTCTATAACTAGCTGAGCATTACAGTGACATAAGTGCAGGAGATTTAATCTGTAGTAAACAAAGCTACAGAGCTCCAAGGAGTGAAAACAAGTGCTTATCAAAGGTAAACAATATAATCTTGTTAGAGATAAAGACTCCGCTCAGTCTGACCATGGTGATGTTACTCCCTTCTCTCTGTGCAATTAGGAAAGGGAGATAAGGACAGTAACCTAGAATCACTTCTGTGTACTCAGAGCATATAAAATCTCTCTTATCACCTGACTAGGGGACAATATCAATACAGCAATGTATTTAGTAAAAGTCTCCATTTACCTTTCCGCACATGTCATAAGCTAATCATTGTAGTGAGAAAACCCCTTTAATGATATATAGCTTGTACATTATCAGAGTATAGATCACATGGAACACACCTTGCTGTGCATGTAGAATATCTGGTGATAAATCGCCTGATTGTTATCAACCAGCTGACCATTGATTTGTGTTAAACCCTTTCTCAGCAATTTCATATTGTTTAAATACATGGTGCCAGACAGTAAAACCAAACTGGCCTCACACAATTGTTCTATTCATACCTATGTAATATTAAATGAAAAAGTAACAGTCAGGCCTTACCACTAATATTCCCTCTTTAAAACTGAGAGTTAAATACACACATGGACAAAATTATTGGCACCTTTCTGTTAAAGAAAGAAAAACCCACAATTGTCACTGAAATAACCTGAAACTGACAAAAATAATAATACATTTAAATTTACAGAGAATCAACTAATGCAAATCAAACATTGTGCCTGAATTGTGGCGTAACTGAAAAATGTAACAAACTAAAACTAATGAAACTGGCCTGGACAAAGATGATGGCACCCCTAGAAAATATTGAAAATAATTTGACCATAGGGACATAATAAACTAAGATGTGTCCTGTAATTAGCATCATAAGTGTCTTCAAACTTGTTATCAGACTATTTAATAGGGTGAAACATAAGTTTGCCTATTTAAAAGGTGAAAAGTAGTCACTGTGCTGTTTAACATTATGGTGTATACCACACTGAACGTGGACCGAAAGAGAATTTTTTTTCTCAACTAAACGCTTGATATCCAGCATGTAACAAACCAGGTACTTTATTGGCAAAATCGATGAAAACAGTGCCAATGTTACACTAATGTTTCAGACCCTGTTTGAGTCCTTGTTCAGAGCTGATGGCGATCCGCGCATGAATGGGTTTACTACCAGATCCCCAAGGAATGTCCTGATCCCGTTTAGGTGAGCCCTGTATTTGCTTTTTACTAAGGAGAAAGTTGTCTCAGGAAATCAGAAAGAAAATTATAGATATACATGTTAAAAATAAAGGCTGTAAGACCATCTCCAGCTTGATTTTCCTCTTACTACAGTTGCACATATGAATCAGAAGTTTAAAGATTATGGGACCGGACCAAACCTCCTTGGCCATGGCCACAAGAGGAAAAGAATAGTAACCAAGGAGCTCAGAACAACTTCCAAAGAGATTAGAGTTGAACCCCAATGACAAGGTACATCAGTGTCATATCGCACATCTGTCACTGTCTTTGGCAAAGTGGATCTAAAGAAAGACAACCGAGAAGGAAACAACTCTTAGGCTAAGTTCACATGGCATAATTGCGGGGCCTTAGTACACCCCGCAATTACGCCGGGACCTCGGGAGCTCGCGCCGGCCCCATAGACATTCATTACGAGCCGCGCGTATTCACCGCTAGTAATTGACATGTCCCTTATCTCCCTGAGTGTCGTATTGTACGAGCGGGGAGAGGAGGCGGACTCCATAGTTCTCTATGAAAACTGTGGATTACCGTAATGACCGGGGCGCATTTCACTTGTATTTGAGCGCAGAACGCCGCAAAATGTGCCCCAATTTAATTCGTGTGAACATAGCCTTAAAAGCAAATCATAAAAAAACAGAGACTGGAATTTGCCAAAATGCATACTGACAAGCCACAAAGCTTTTGGGAATATGTCCTTTGGACAGGTGAGACAAAACTGGATCTTTTTGGCAAGTCACCATCAGCTCTCTGTTCACAGATGCTGAAATGAAGCATACAAAGAAAAAAACATTGTACCTACTGTAAAACATAGAGAAGGCTTTGGGGCTGCTTTGCTGTATCTGACACAGGGTGTCTTGAATCTTTGCTGGGTACAATTAAATCTCAAGACTATCAAGGTATTCTGAAGCAAAAGGTAGTAGCGACCAAAAACTCACAGCAAAAAACATCCAAAAATGGCTAAGAGCAAAGCATGGGACTATTTGGGAGTGGCTTCTATGAGTCCTGATCTAAATCCTATTGAATGTCTGTGAAAGGAGCTGAAACATACAGTCTAGAGATGGCACCTTCACATCTGAAACAGCTGGAGCAAAAATACCTGTGGACATGTACAGAAGTCTCATTGAGATTTACAGAAGTTGTTAGCTTGCAGTAATTGTCTCAAAAGGTTGTGCGGCAAAATACTAAGTTAAGGATACCAGCAATTTTGTCCAGGCCGATTTTATTAGTTTGTTTTTTTTATTTCTTTCGGTCGAAATCACAATTCAAAAGCAATGTCTGATTTTCATTATTTGATTTTCAGTGGATTTAAATTTATTATTTCTTTTGTCAGTTTCAAGTTATTTGTAGACAGACAGTCGATATCCAAGAGAAGGACATCTAGACATGGATTGCTGAGCACGTATTGGCCAGAAACGATAGGCAACACATGATTTAAAGAGGACCTGTAACATGTCTGTTTTAGTAAATACTGGTGTTCTCTGTGAAATAACAATTCTGGAGCATCTTCTCTTATAACTCTGTGTTTTGCTGTTCCTCTATTATTCCTTCTAGAAATGTATCACTGAATCTGTCAGCTGGGTGTTCCCATTCCAGTTTTCAAAGGGGTGTGTTCCTGCATACAAATCAAAGGAATGATGCTCCAGAATTTTTATTTTATGAGGACACTCTATTTACTTATACAGGAGTTTTTGATGCCTTCTGTCAAACGTGACAGAAGAATGTCACCATTATGAAGCTGTTGTAGTGCTGGTTTCATAAAATTGAGGGGATACTGAATCAGGAAAGCCACCATACTTTCTCCTGCTTGATTGATGTATTTTTCAATAAGACAACTCTTAAAAGCATGACAATTATTTAACTGCCAATGGAGACACAAGAAGCCACAGTACTGACATGGACAGTGCAGTCATCAAATTAGAGTCATTTAAATCTCTTGTGGCAAAAGATCCGCTCTAAGGTTAAGGACTATGCCATGAAAGTCAGTCCTACCTCTGGTACAGCCACACAGGTAAGTTGAAATTTTCCCTAAATGTCCTAAAAACTGCTGCCAGCTGAAGATTCTTTCAAGGATAAATACCATATCAAACCCTCTCTGAAGCTTTTTTGTATACCAGTAAATAGTCAAAGGTATCAATGATAGTTGAGCAGGTTAAATTTTTGTCATATTGACAAGCAATATATGACTATTTTTTGAAACTATAACCTGGGAAGTGTGTTATCAGGAGGACTTAATATATGTGAAGAAAGTTTGAAACATCCCCCAGTGCAGAAAAAGATTAGCCCATTGTCCTTTCATGTATTGCTCTTGTCATTGCCCTATTTATCAGTCTTTATCTATGCCTGTCTAGAGAACAATAGAGTGATCACTATGTCATTACCTACAATTAGAAATGAGGCTGCATGCAGATTTAGGCCTGCATTGGTAGTTCCATTCAGAACCTTTGTTACAAGTTCAGAACCTCCATCAATAATGTCATGCGTGATTTTTTCCGTAAAACAAAAAGACCTCTTTTGGTTGTCTGCAACGGGGAGTTTTCTGAATAAAACCCTTGATGAAAATGGAAACCCGGGCCCAAAGATTTTCACACACCAACAGTAAACTGAGATTAGTCTAACCTGCCATTCAGAAATTTTATCTCTTTATTAACACAACCAAAAAAAGCAAAAAAATTTTAAAGTCATTTTTAAATTTGCAAAAAGATTATTGTAAGTGTTTTTTTTTTATTGCTGTGTTTCAATAGGGGTTGGATGGAATTGCATATACCCATCAAAGTTAATTTGGGAAGGTTTCCCCATTAGTTACAGTTCCCCAAAAAGGAGGCGGTCATGCTTGCACACAACATCATTCTTTTCTTTTGGGAGTGCTGGTTAAGCCAAACATACCACTCCCTTTTACTTAAAAGCATAAAAAACAGATTGGAGAACGTGCACAAGCACAACCTGTCCCCAATTTGAGCCATATACTTTGGGGGGGGGCCCCGGGTCCCCCTAAAATAGGTTGGGGTTTGACAATCAGACTTTTGATGGCTTATTCAAAACGATCTGTATCATACCTTAAACCTAAAAACACCACAAAAGTAATTTTCCCCTTTTAAGGAAAAAGTAGGAAAAAAAAAAGCAACAAACAAGTCATGTACTTTGTAAAATGCACAAAGAAAAAGCTGGATCCTTTAGTTTAGGGAAACATTTAATGGGAAGGCAAGCATTTTTCCCAATTAAGAAAAAAAGCAAAAGAACCCCTGAGCAGTTTTTTGGGAATTCCTTGCATCCCCTGGTCTGGAAAAATTTGTAGTTTTGTTAGTTCTTAGCACCATAAAAAAAAATTTTGTACTATTTTTTTTTTTGTGTTATATGTTTCCTTAGCGATGCTCACAAACTGGGTACATAGGATTATCTTGTTACGCCTGTTAACTGCAACCAGCAGATTGTTTTTTTATTTTTTTAAAACGGGAAGGAAACGGTTTTTTTTTAAAACATTTAAAAGCAATCTACACGAACCCGGATGGGCTGCGCCCTTTAATTTTTAAAAAAAAGTTCCACATACAATTTTTAGATTAGATTTGGTCTTGCAGACAGTAATGACTTTTCCACATTGTAAACATATCATTTTCTTTTTAACAAAAAAAAATCTACTGAACAGACCATAAGAAAAGTAAAAAAAAGACCAGTACAACCCTTATGCATCAAAGCAAAATGTCTTCAAAAATCAACAGTAAATAAATTATATATTAATAGTAGGTTCCAGAACTTGAGTGGTTTCTGGGAAACCCCTAAAATCCCGTTTTTAATTGGGTTTTTCTGTTCTTAACTCTTGAAACTACAGTTGGGCATTGATTTTCCCAATTCTACTCCGATGGAAACAACAGAAAGGCGGGCTGCTTGAAGAAAATAATATAATAAATTGGACAAATGCATCCTGTCCAGTGTATGTAACTCCCTACCAGCAGAAAGGATGTAAGCCACTAAAAAATAATGTTATTTTGAGTTTGACTTTTTTTGCCTGTAATGTGCCTATGAGTCGTGTAGTGCTTTATGCTACTTAAGGGTTTGTACTACACACAAGGTACCAAGACACCATACTCTACAATTAGGAAACCCCTTTAAAGTCAATCTAAATACAAAAAAAAAGGAGCCATGTCTCTAAAAAATTTGCAAAATATTTTTTTTTAACAACAAAAAAAAACAATATAAAAAAACAACATACACAAAAGGAGACCAAAAAAAATGGAGACGGGCAGCAAAAATTCACTCAAACAGAAGTGCATATGTTAATAACAAATATCGCATAAAAATATAGGAGAAATGTAATATGTGAAGTTAATTTTTGTAGTAGTATAAAATGGTCTTTCACTTATAAGCCCCAAAGCACTATCTAAAAAGTTTATGCCACAAGATAATAGGTTCACTCGAGCGAATGTAGTACCCCCAACCCCCTTTTCAAAAAAAATGGGCAAAGTCAATGAAACGGTATAATAACCTAGTAAGCCCCAAAAAAAAAAACCAAATATTACCCATCTGAGTGAAAGGGAGGGATGCGGGCGCCGCCAGTCACCAGTCCTAACTCATTTCGCCAATAGGCTTCCTCACTTTTGTCCTTGTCAGGGTTTGTACATAGTGTTACCAATTTTAAAATATTACAGATATGGAAACGTTATGATATCTTATGAAAATTGACTGATTAGAAGCCTAATTCTATAAAGAAACTGTGGTAAAGTGTTATTACTCTTCTTCCTATCCATATACAGCACTCCATTAGAGAATGTTTTGGGCTCATGGCTTGGTTCCAGGAGAGGATATTGACAAGAGGCCCACCAATTGGAGCGGACTGTTGAATCCACGTGACCTGACATCTGGGGTATGGGCGGCTCTGCGCACCATGGAGTTGCCTCTTCCCTTGAGGTTTTACCTTGCCCTAGTCATCACTACAGTATGGGAATTATGTTTTATCAGTTCTTGCTGTTCATTAGTTAATGCTTACTAATACTTTGATTTTTGGCGATTACTTTTAGTCTATTCCTTGTGATTCCTTATCTTCATTTATAGCACAATCTTTCCATCGTATAGTTAACAAAAATGTATTGGTAATATTCAGCAAGTAGACTGCGAAAGTCTTATGATGACCGACTGTTATCAACCATTAGATTGACCAAAAGTAATTGTTATCACCTGCCATGGGCAGACAGTTGATGATGGTAAGGACTAATGTCTGAACTCTTCTTCTCCATCTGAAGTCTTTTTAGATATTTTTATCACATGTCTTATTCAGCCTATGTTAATATGTTGGACATCTGACTTTTCTGCTTCTATTTTGTTTATTCCCTAAAATCCAGTAAAAAGATGTTTGAAAATGAGAAAACAAATGCAGATATGTTAGATATCTGCTGCCCATAATGGACAAATGATTTTGAACTTTTCAACCGGCACCAAAAGTGACAACCAGAACAGAGGATTTCAGTTTTTTTTGTTCAAATACACAGGTTTAACTTCTGCCCTTTAAGTGGTGTTATTATGAACTGGAAATACCTAATTGCAACAGTATCTCAGCTGTGAAGCCAAAGCTTACAAAACATCACATAATGGGACCACTGGGTACTGAAGTGCATTGCAGCAAAAAAAAAAAAAAAAAAAATCACTTCTTACACAGATAATAGAAAAGTTCCAAACTGCCTCTAGAAGAAACATCAACTCAAGAAGTTATCAGGAGCTTCATGGCTAAACAGTTCCACACAGGACTGCACATATCATGTGCAATACTGAGCACAAACCAAAGCCATAGTGCAAAGCACGTTGCCACTGGACTCTGAATCAGTGGAAATGTCTTACTTGGAGTGAAGAATCAAGCTTGATCATTTGACGGATGAATTTAGATTTGGTAATGCCAGGAGAACTTTCTTGTGTGTTTCTATAGTGAGACCTGTAAAGTTTGACACAAACTTGCAACTGTTCTTTTATGGCTTTGGATGTTTTAGCTCTAATGCAACAAACAAACTGGACTAGCATCAGTACCAGCTATAGCAGTTGCCAAGTCCCTGACCTTGGAGGACTAGATCAATCTGAGGAACAATTCTATACAATAATGGAGTCGGGTCGGCCTGGGGCTCACCTAGGTAGTTAATCTTGGGGGCCCCAATCTACAGCTATTGTATATTAAAATATTACCTGCTCATTTTTAGGCCTCTCAGACATAAAATTTTACCACATAATACAGTGTTCAAAACAGAATTGTATTGTACAGTACTCTTTACCAAGGGAGTCACATGCCTGTCTGTCTCACACATTTGTCACAGTGTAACATATCATAGAAAGACAAATGGTTAAGTGGCTCCATCCATGCCCTCCATCCATATCTGCCTCCATACCCCACCAGCCCACATACAATATCCACCTCCAAGTTTTCCCTTTGTCACACACCTCGCCACTATTTAAAATAGACAACACCATCAACACAAGCAAGAAAGTAAAAGTGAAACCCCCTAGTCACAGGGTCAGGTATGCGCTTCTTTTTATAATTAGGGATAAGTGTACACTGCCACTATACAAGTGCTGATATAACCTACAATAACTACATAAAGAGACCACGTAGTGGACAGACACTAGAAAAGATCGCATCACATGACAATGAATACAGCACTGATCCAACACAGAAGCAAATAACCCCTGACATCCAGGGACTCGCAGGTGTCGTTTTATCTGATGAGTCATTCTCTTCTCTGATGAATTGTTCACTTTCCCTTTTTAGTTAGGTAGACCCCTTTTGGATAAGTTGGTAGGCCCTTGAGAGGTAGGTCAGCCCCAGGAAGGTTGGTGTGAAGACCCAAGCAAGGTAGGTTGGTAGGTCCCAGTTAGGTAGATAGGTAGGCCCCAAGTTGTAGGCCACTGTTATTTAGATAGCCCCCAGGGTAGATAAGTAGGCCCCAGTTAGGAAGGTAGATAGATCCCAGTAAGGTTGGTGGTAGGTGGGTTCCAGGTATTTATGTGGGTCTCAGGTAGTTAGGTCGTAGGTAGGCAGGCCCCAGGTAGGTAGGTTATGGGGGGGTAATTAAGTAGGTGATAATGAGCCGCAACTAGGTAGGTGGTGGGTGGGCTCCAGTTAGGTAGGCTGTAGGTAGGTGGTGGTGGGCCCTATGTAGGAAGTGTACACAAGTTTCTCGTGATTACCGACCACCTCTCGCTGCTCTCTTTCTTATCTGATTGACCCAAGCTGCCATCTGAAAATGGCGAGTCACTCCCTGCTGAGTCTTATCTCTTGTGCAGGAGCCTGTGCTATCTCAACACATCAGACTCTCCTCCACTTTCATAAGCTTCAAAGATAACCTGAAAACCCATCTCTTCAGGATAGTCTACAATCTACAATAACTCTGCTGCCCCTCCTGCACCCCATAAACATGTTTGCCCCTCACCATCTGTCTCTTTCCTTCACCTTTGTAGATTGTAAGCCTTCGTGGGCATGGTCTCTCTGTTCTTCTGTACCAGTTGTTAGTCATGTATTGTTGACATTGTACTTTGTTTGACATATGTGATGTATGTAACCCCCCCTTGAATGTACAGTGCCCTGGAATTAACAGCGCTTTAAAATAAATAATAAGTTAATGACAAATTTGAACCCTTAGGGTTGTGCACTAAATACCAAAACCTCCTGCACTTATGTCACTGTAACAGGAATAGTTAGGAATATCAAAGCTGATATGCCAAACACTTCTATAGACCCCCCCCCCCCCACAGCCTAACCAGGAAGTGTGAGTCTGAAGCTATCAAAAGTTCTGTGAAACTGCATGGTGAGAAAAAGACTTAAAGAGTTGTTAATAAAATACAAATAAAAGCAGTGCATTAATTACAGAGACCTACTGCTTGCCAGTAAATCTAAATCACCGTTCAGCATGATGGATGCTTAATCCAGTTAACTGAATGACCAATTTAGGTTCTGCAAATTCAGTGACTGAAGTAATAAAATAACATGTCTGAAATAAAAGTGTCCAGACAGGTGAAGTTATTAATATACTTATAAGTAGGTTACATAAATAAAGAATGTGAAATTTGACTTCCCAGCACTTGCATAAGACTTATTGAAATGTTATTTTATAAATTATAATCTAGTTATTTTTCTAGACTATGAAGATTACAAGTCTTTTTCTTAAAGCGAAAGATCACCATTCCACCACCTAGCCTAGTCACCACAGTGCAGGAAATTATACATGTTTAAATAATTGTTTCCATCTCAAACATCTATGGTATCATAATAGGTGCAGGTCTCAGCTCTGGAACTTGCACCTGTCTTGAGAACTGGTCCCTGAAAGTCTCCCTGCAGAATAGAGAGTAGGTTGTGCTTGCATGTTACTCTCCATTCTGCTCTGTGGAAGTTCCAAGTACAACGGAGACTTTCGTGGCCTGTTCTCAAGAGAGGTGCTGGTCCCAGAGGTGGGACCTCTAAAGATCAGACATTGTTGGCATATCCTATCAAGCACCCCTTTATGACCATTTATTATAGCGTTACATAGACCTGTATGTGTTATGTACTTGCATTAAAAGCAAGGAAGGGTACCAGAATGTCTTAAAGTCTATCCATAAACACAGGGCACGTTCCAATAACTACAACCATTACAAGCACCATGGAACTATAACCCCATTAAGGGTATGTTCACAAGGCGTTTTTGGACGCCTAATTTGGGGCGTACAACCAATATGCCCCTAAATAAGTGCCAAAACGCCTTCCCATATACTGCCATGTAAAATCAGTGTCATTGTTCAAGCATGTCAATTCTTTGAGGTGTTTACATGCTGACAAATACAAATAGGAGGCAGATATTTGCCTTAGGCAGTCCGCGTCAATTCCTCGTTGAAATTCTACACTTGCAAGTGTGGAATATTCAAGGAGAACATAATATTGTGTGAACGTCCCCTAATAGCGCCAAAAAAGCGATACATAGTTTATAAGGCTAAAAAATAAACATACGTCCATCCAATTTAGCCTACTATCCTGCAGTGTTGATCCAGAGGAAGACAAACACTCTATAAGGTAGGAGCCAATTGTTCATGTTGTGGGGGAAAAAAAATCTCCTTCTTGAGTCCAAATCTGGCAAACAGAACAAATCTCTTTAACACTTGTAGTGTCATAGTTCAGAAATGTATCCGAACCCCTTCTAAACTCTTTTAGTGAGTTCAACACAACAAGTTCCTCTGGTAGAGAGGTCCACACTCTCACTGAAAAAGCTACGACTAAGGGCAGCACTGCCCAAAACGTGTCAGCCTTGATGCCCCTCTGATTTTTCTGTGCACTGTGTGTTTTTTGGCATTTGCTATTTCAATAAATCCCTCCTAATTTATACTTGGACTGGTGCAGATCATCTTGCATTTTTTACATTAGATGCTGATCACATTTAATGGGAAGTGGATCCGAGTACGGACAGTGGGCCACATGTATGAAAACTGTTTAGGTCTAAAACTCACTCTTGTGCCCATAGAAACCTATATACATGTGGCCCAGTATTGGAGGACAACATCGTGTTGCAAGCTAGGTGAGCTAGCTATTTCTATTTATCCTTCCACAGTCCCACTGGCCATACACAGTTTGTACAGAATTCCCCCCATAAAAATCCCCAGCTATCCGTAATGAGTGGATCCAATAAACAAGGCTTTCAGAAGACAATTCCTCATGAACATCTGAATCAGAGTGTTCCCGGATGAAAAGTGTCAGTATCACAATTCCATTTGCATAGCTTTAGAATTAAATGATAACATTTTGTTTACCTTCAGCCACCACCAGGGGGAGCTTACTACATACATATTTATACAGCTCCAAGTAAAGTCAATAGGAGCAATAAAAATGAATATGTAGGAAGATTCTCTTTAAGGCACATTCCTGCTTTTGAAGAAAATCAGAGAGATCTCCTCTGTTTTAAGAGACCCCCTAACAAGCCAAAAAAGAAGGTACAGTGGGTACGGAAAGTATTCAGACACCTTTAAATTTTTCACTTTTTGTTTCATTGCAGACATTTGGAAAGATAAAAAAAATTCATTTTTTTTGCTCATTAAAGGGGTTGTATCATTTCATTAAATGGTCTTCAGAATAAGGGGGAAACATTTGAAAAAAAAGAAATTTTGAAAATTTGGATGTCTTTAAAGCAAAGCTGTCTATTTTTTCACCAGGACCCCTTATTTTTTTTGTTTTTTGTAAACAAAATTTCCCCCAGGCCGGTGGGGATTCCCCCCCCTTTTTCATGCCCTTGGCTGATGGGCTCTAAAAATTTTCCTTCTGCCCTGGCCCCCGGTCGAAATTCACGGAAGGGGGGCTTTCCCTGCCTCTCTCACTCAGATAAAGGGGAAAGACAGGATTTCACTCTCACACCCAAAAAAAAAAAACACACTAACATTTCATTTTTTTCCTACAATCAAAAAAAAAGCAGAATTTTTGCCTCGGTGCCTAAGTTTAAAAACTTTGGGGGGAACCCTTTAAACCTGCCTCCCCCTTTTCAAATAAAGGGGAAAGGAAAGCTTTTAAACTCTCACAGCCCGAAAAAAACCCACACTAACACGGGCTGCTTTTTTCAAACAATCGGGAAAAAAACAAAATTTTGGGCCCCCTCGGTCCCCAAAATTTGCCCCTCAAAACCCCGTCTTTTTAAAAGGGACCTAAAGCTCACAGTGCATGTGAGCACATGAGAATCTTGAGGTCAAAGGGAAAGGAGTCAGAGACAAATTGGGGAAAAATTTCCCCAAAAAAATTTGGGGAACTAAAAGGAAAAAAAAGAGTGATTTTTTGGACCCATTATATTTACTTTTTTCCCAAATAGGCAAAAAAAACTCAAATCAGTTCTCTATCTTTTAAAAACACTAAAATGAAATTTTTTAATTATATCTAACTTTAACCTTATACCCCATTTTTAAAAAAACCCTGATCTCTAACCCATATTTAACCCTTTTTTTGCTTTTAAAAGGGGGAATTTAAACCCCCTTTTTTTTAATTATCAAATTTCTGGGGGAACCCCACCTATTAACAGGGACCTTAAAATTTTCTTGGCAAGTACTAGCTTCAGAAGGGGAAAATTCCCAACCCAAACTATTTGGGGCAGTCTTCCCCCCAAATCCATAGCACAGAACAAAAAAGGGCCCCCCTTATGAACCGTCTGCAGCGGGGGACCCCCTTATAGACAAGGTGAGGATAAAATTTAAAAAACGTCATATCTGACCTCGCCAACATGTTTCCCCAGTAAACCTGGTTTTAAATCAAGGGTTTTGGGGCCCGGGATACATTTTTTGGGGGGCTGATCTCATTTCCCTTTTTTTTTTAAATTTTTAGGGAAAAACTAAAAATTTATTAACTTATCCTCTTTTAGATTAACAAAAATTTCAAAAAAAGGTTTGTCAAAGGTTTTAAAGGGTTTCACTCCCCCCCAAAAATTTTAAAAATTTTTTTTTGGGAAAAGTTTTTAAATTCTTTTTTGCTAGAAAGTTGGTTTTTGCAAAAAATTCAAAAAATTGAAAAGGGAAATTGATGAAAAACCCCCTTTGGGAAAATAGAGGAGAAAACATTGGGTGATCCTTGAAAAATTTGCGGGTTTGAAGGTAAAGGAAAACCCCAAAATTTTCTAGTTTATCCCTTTGACAAATTTGAAGCCAAAAATTGGGAATACACCCCCGGGATTTTCAAAATAAAATTTTTAGGAACGTTTGGGGAAAGTAGAAACGCAAGAAAATAAAGAAACTAGCACTCAGACAAAACCCAAATTTTTTTTAAAATTTAAAAATTTGGGAGGAAGAATGGGCTTTTGCAGAACTAAAATTAAACAGGGAGTTTTAGAAATAAAACCCAGTGAAAAGGGGGGAAATTATTGTCTTTTTAAATAAAATTGATTTGACATGGTTGAGAGAAAAACTTGGTGATTCAAAAAACAAAATGGAGGTTTTCCCCAAAAGACCAAACCAATGATTATCTGAAGGAATTAAAAAAGGATTTTGGGTTTTTGGGGGAATTTGAAAAAAAAAATTAAAAAATAAAGGAGAAAAAATTTATGCTAAATGTAAATCCTACCATTTACCTTTTATGCATTACCAAAAGTGAAATAAAATTTTTGTCCCAAATCCCAAAAAAAGGGAACCGAAAGTTTTCTGGTAGAAACAATTTAACAAAAGGCCCCAGCAGTTTGTTGTCGTAAAATGATGCCCTTTGTCCACGGGCCCTTTCCCTTTCCCCATACCCTGAAAGATACGAAGGAAGGGGTTTTGGATGTAATTTTAACGTTTAGGGTGGAGTGAGATTACACTCTTGCAAGTTTAAAACGTAGAACCCCTATACAGAAACATCAAAACTTGCCCCGGGGCCTGAAAAAATCAAGTATTTTTTTTTAACAAAAGAGGTACAAAATTTTAAAGGGAACAAAACCCGTTTTTTTGTTTTACAGCAAATTGGATTTTGTTTTGACACATAACAAATTTTTGTTTTTTTTTTACCTTTTTAACACCAATAAAAGGAAACAGCCAAAGGGAACTTTTCCGGCACCAAGTTTTGCTAAAATTTTATTTTGGTTTGGCTTGGGGGGGGATGCCTTTATTGTTTTTTTTTCTGAAAAACCTTGAAAAAAAACCTCGCGGATTTTAATTTGGGGGGGGTTTTTTTTTTTTTTTATGATATTTTTTTTTATTTTTTTTTTTTTTTTTGGGGGGGGTTTTGTGAAAAATTTTTCATGGGTTTTTTTAAACTAGGGTCCCCCTTGGGTAATAAATTGGGGAAAGAAATTCACCTTTTGAAATTCAAAAGGGGGGGAAAATTTATTTTTTTTTGGGTCTTGAAATTATTTTGGGTGAAAAAAAGCGATTTTTTGACCCAAAAAAAATTTTTTCGGAAAAAATAACCGGCCCACCCCTAGTTTTTTACAATTTTTCTAAATTGGCATTTCCCCCTTCTCAAAAAAAAAAGGGGGTTTCCCTTTGGGCCCTTTTTTTAGGGCTTGAAAGAAATTGTTCTCATTAAGGGGGTTTTAAAGGGGAATGGGATTTTAAAGGGAAAAAAAGCACGTTTTAGGAAAGGGGTTATCTAAAAAAAAATTTGGGGTTTTAGGGGAAAGGGGGTTTTAAAAGGGTTTGAAACCCTTTAAGAGGACATTTAAAAAAAACAGTTTTAAAAAGAAAAAAAAAAGAAAAAAAAAAGGGTTTAATATTGTTGGGTTTTGGGGAACCCTTTTTTTGGGTAGAGCCTTTAAAGAAAAAAAGGGTTTTAAAAAATTTTTTGAACATTGGCACTTTTGAAGGGCCGATTTTTCCAGGGATTTTTAACTGAGGTGATTTTAAAAAACCCTATTTGGTCACTTTTTTAAAGGGGAAAAAAGGAAAAAAAACTTAGGGGTGAATTTGGGACAATAGTCATTTTTAGGGGGAGATGGCAAAAAAAAAAAGGGGTTTCAGTCTCCCCGGGGGAATGGATCAAAATCCCTGTTTTGGGAAAAATGTTCATTTTTGTCCAAAATTTTTGGAAAACTAAAGATTTTTTTTAATTTCCCAATTTATAAGGGGAAGATTTGAGATAAGAAAATTTCCCTCTTTTTAAAACCAAAAGGGGTGGTTTATGGGGTTTTTTGTTACCGGGCCCAAATCTAATTTGGGGGAAAAAACCCTACAGGGGGTTTTTTTCGTCGTTTGGGGGCTCGAAAACCCTCTGGAGTACTAAAATTTTTAAAAAAAAAGGTGAAAACCCCCTTGAAGACACATTTTTTAAAAATACAAAATGGCGAAAATAGAGGTTTCTAAAATTTTTTTTAGGGGATAAAGTTGAAAAAATAGGGGAAAAAAGGGGAATTTTGGGTGAAAAATTTTTTTTGGGAGGGAAGAGGGCAAGAAAACACAGACTCCAAAAACAAATTTAAAATAAAACCCCAAATTAAGGTTTTCATTTTCCCGGGATTTTTTTTTGATCTTGCGATTTCCTATATAAAAATTTTTTTGGGAAAAAAACCTTTAAAATTTTTGTTATTAAGTACGGTCAAGTGGGTTTAAACAAAAGTTGAAAAATATGACTATGGAAACACAAAAGTTTATATGGTTTTTTTTTTTTTTTTTGGGTTTTTTTTTTTTCCTTCTTTTTTTTTTTTCTTTTTCCCCCCCCCCCCCCCCTTCCATCACCCTCGGGGCCCCCTTCCCCCCCCCCCTCCCCCTCTCACCCTTTTGCCCCCTACGTTTTTTCCCCCCCTTGTCCCTGGGTTCCCGTAATTTATGACAGATATTCATCCCCGTGAGGCCAACCCGGGGGCTTTTTTTCAAAATTTGGGGTGCATGTATATTCTTTTTTCAAGGGACTATTCATGTTTTGTGCTCATGTATGAGGGGGTTTATTGTTTTGTTGCGGCGCTGTCTGGGGGGGGGATTTAATAGATTTTTAATGGCATTTGAAGATATGGGGGTTTTGCCCGCCCCCCATTGTGCGTGGGGGGATTGGAAAGGCTAGCTGTGGCCTGGGGAGGAGGGGGAATCTTAATGGGGAACTTGTGAGGGGCAAACTGTTTGGGGGGGAAGGAGGGTAGCCCTAAAAGCCTACAGTATTATTAAAATGAACAAGGGAAAATTAAGTAAAAAGAAAGTGGTTTATTAATATTTGTCTTTAAACAAAACTTTAATTTCAGTGGAACATGGTTTTTAAAGGGGCCTGCAGGGTCATTGGAATTTAATAAGGGATATTTCATACATAGGAAATGTTTATGGGGGAAAATTTTTAAAAAAGACATGGTCATTGTAAGTGGAGTTTATATTCCCCCAAAGAATATGCCCTATTAAAATATTGAAGAGAAAGGGGGTTTTGGGAAAAGATAAAAATTTTCAGTGTTTCTGTGTAATGGAAACCTTTTTGCTTTAAATTTATTTTGGGGGAAAGGGAAACTCATTCTTGGTGAGCCCCCCAGTTGAATAAAATTTTAGAGAAGTAGGGCGGAAATCCTTTACGTCAGGGCGAGGGGTTTGTTTTGGGGCAGTGGGTTTTGGCCCCGGGCAGTACGGTAAGATGGGGCGCCAAAACCCGTTTTGGGGGATTTGGGAAATTTTACTGAAGGGTTGTTTGGGGTCATGAAGAAGGAGGGAGTTTTGCAGGACTTTTTTATGAGTTTTTGCCCGCTGGGAAGGGGGAGTGGGGTTTTTGTGGATTTTTCTAAAGGCAAAATTTGGGGAGCACCTTTAACGGGTTTTTTACCCAAAATTTTTAAAAAGGGAAATGAGCTCAGACCCCATTTTGAACCCGGGCCTTAAACCTTGTAAAGCCGGTTTTTTGGGAAAAATTGGGGGGGGTAATATGAGTTTTAAAAAAGTGGTTTTCCCCCATTTTGTCTATAAATGTCAAAATGCTAAAACGGTTTTTCCCAAGGGGGCCCCTTTTTTGTTCTGTGGTCTATGGTTTTGGGAAAGAAATTTCCCCAAAATAGTTGGCTTGGGATCCCTTAAGAAGCTATACTTTGCTATAGATATAAGGCTTCCTTTTTTTTTAGGGGGGGGTTCCCCCAAAAACCTTTGGGGTAAAATTTTAAAAAAAAAGGGGGGGTTTTTTTTTTTTCCCCTTTTCAGAAACAAAAAGGGTTTTAAATGTGAAAGGGGAGAGTAGGTTTTTTAAAAAAGTGTGTTAGAGGTTAAGGTTAATATAATAAAAAATTTGTTTTTAAATGTTTTTTTAAATTTGAGAATGATAGAGTTTAAATTTTCCTATGGCAAAAAAAGTAAATATAGAAATTTTGGCAAGGACAGATCTTGGGGAAGGTTACAAAAAAATTTTTTGCAGCATCAAAGGGTTTAAAAAGACGTGGCCCCCATAATCCTTAAATTTGGGGAAAAAATTTTTTTGGGGCCCCCACAACTCTTCCTGACCTGGCCTTCCCGCCAAATTAAAAAAACCATGTTTTTCTTTAAAGAAGTTACCTGGCAAATTCCTGAGTAACGAATTCTGTGGTAAAAAAGACTGTTTAAAAAGTTAAGAGACGTAAAGTAGGGGCTTGGGGGGAAATAAAGGATAACAAAAACCAATCTGTCAATTTTCTTTCCCCGGTTTTTTTTCAGGCCCAAAAACTTAGAAAATGCGTTAAAAAAAGGGGGGTTTTATGGCGGGCCAAAGAAAAGGTATCTGTCAGGTCACCGTCAGGAGTTGGCATAACCTCAGGGTATGATGGAGGTCAATTTCAGGCACAAGGGTCATGGCAGGTGACAGACAAGGCAGGGTCAGGAACATAGCAGAAGGTCGGTAACAGGAGATCAATCAAAATAAATGCGCAGGAGTGTCAGACACTCATGGGACGGACACTGACAACTGGGCGCAGGATGCGGGGAGAGGTGCTCATGGTCGAAGGTGATTGGCTGAGCAGCAGGTGGTTGGCATGTACTGGCCCTTTAAATCAGGAAGAGTCGGGGCAGGCACCCCCTAGAGGACAGCCCTGAGCATGCAGCTAGGCAGAGGAGATTCGTGAAGCAGAGAGAAGGTGGGGATGACATCTGGAAGTGAGGAGGAGGTGAGTAGCAGCACGGGGATGGGGCGGGTGCGACCATGGACCGGGACCCAGACCGTGGCACGTCTCGTCTTATGTGACTGCCAGAAGGCACCACCGGACTGCCTCATGACCTGTTACAGAGGGCAACACGCAATCACAGTCAGATTCTTGCCGTTTTTTGATTACTGCACCCTCCCTACACATTACTCTGTAGTGACAATCTGGAAATATCTGACAAGAAGCTTATGAAATGGACAAAGTATATAAAAAATTTAGGAACAGGCACTTTTAATAGCCTCTTAACTGTGTTCTGCTGTGGCTGAATACAATGTTGGAACCAAAATCAGGACTTCACATTAATATTGAATCTTTCGTGACTGCCTGTAGGAAAAAATAGTCTGCACTTAAGGGACATTTCCAAAATTAGATGCGTCACCCATGCAACATTTCCAGTCCAAGCCACTGTAGATGAGCCTGCTGCTGTAGACAACAACCTATTTTTTACAAGTATTGTTCATCATAAATGTTCCCCATTCCCATTGTTATTGGTACCCATTGTACTTTGTATAACTATATAAATAAGCTGCTGCAGTCTAGCATTGCAGACAGTGTTCAGTTTGTTTCTTTTCCTTTGTGTTTGTTTGCATATGACAACATTGGATCGTGTACAGAAGGAAGATTCATGCTTAGAATTCCATCCCACTACTTGCCTGCAGTCATTTATGGCAAGAATTGTGTTCAGATGGGCTCCGTTCTGTCAAGTGAGGGAGCAGAAATGACTCCGAGGATACGTGGCTTTGCCATGTTAGTACACAGTGTGCTCAGCAAGCTGTTTATCCGTGTCAAGAAGTAGTCTTGCTTGCATAACACTGGTTATTTAAGGAACATTTAGCAACTCTTGTTTTCATTTTTAATGGTAAATTGTTGTATGTAAAAATGTAACATGATTAATGAGGGGACTGCAAATGTGAGATAGCAATCATGATACTAGCTGACATCCAGCTTAAAAAAAGGACACGAGACATCTCCTGACAGGTCTATTTTAGTAAATCCGTGTGTTCCCTGTGAAATAATAATTAGGAGCATCTCCTCTTATAATTCTGTGTTGTGCTATTTCTCTGTTATTCCTTCTAGAAATGTAAGACTGAATCTGTCAGCTGGGTGTTACCAGTCCAGCATTGAAAGGGGTGTGTCCCTGCATACACTGACTGCCTGCACTGATTGGACAATGTCAGACTCTTCTGGGACGCCCCCCACAACTAGTAACACCCATCTGACAGATGCAGTAATGTATTTCTAGTTAGAATAACAGCAGCACAACACAGAGTTACACGAGAAGATGCTCCAGAAATGTTATTTCACAGGGAACACAATGATTTACTAAAGCAGACAAATCAGGAAAGACCACTTGTTGGGATCAAAGACCAATATCATTATCTTTGCAGAGAAACTTGGGGAACTCTGTTAACTCTCATTATCTGATCATATGTACAGGTTCTCTGGATAAGTTTGGGGTGTCCGGTGCAATCTCTGCATGGACGGTGTAAAAAATACGTTCAGTGGGGACCGCTGAATGGATTTTCTATTAAAGTATATGGGGAATCGTTGCATGACGGTTTTCAGACGATTTCTAAACCAAAACCATCTGAAAAACAAACCAAAATACCATGTCATGGGGACAAGCCCTTAGTGTCAAAGGCAAAACGTTTAAAAACTTAAAGGGGTTTTCTCACTAGGCTGTTTCACAAGTAGTTTTACACTCACTCTGTCTCCTAAGGCTGTGGGGGGTTCTATAGCAGTGATTAGCATCTCTAGCATCTCTGAATATGGCTGAGCTATTACACTGACAAATGCAGGAGATGTTATCACACAAGGTACATGTGCTGTGAGGACTGAAAATGGTTTATCTGTAATCTTGTATGAGATAATTAGTTTGCTCTGGAGCTCAGTCAATACATGGGGTGATGTCACTCCCTCCACCCAGCTCTCTGCTCTGTTCAGATAACAGAGTTATTATCAGGGAACCAGGTAACCATATAAACCTGTGTGCACTCAGAGCACATAAGATGTCTCTTATCACGTTACTAAAGTATAATTTATTCACCAGTGTATTTAGAAAAAGTCTTCATTTAACTGACCCTTAACATTGTAAGCTTATTTTTCAACCTGTGGCTCTTCAGCTTTCCCAGAACTGCAGTTTCCAGCATACCTGTGTTTGCAACAGTTGAATTGCAACAAGTTGGAGACCATTGATTTGAAGACCAAAATAAAGTTAAGGTTTACTCCTAAAGGGGTTTTCTCACCATAATGATTAGCTTTTAACATGCAGGAAAAGGTAAATTAAGACTATCACCAAATACATTGCTGTTTTGATTTTGCTTTGTTCAGGACAAAAAGGAGATTTTATCTATTGCTAGTGTACACAAGTTTCTCGAGATTATCAACCACCTCTTCCTGCTCTCTCTCTTATGTCATTGCTCCAAGCTGCCGTTGGACCATAGTGAGTCGCCCCTACTAAGTTTTTATCTCTAGCACATGAGCTTGTTTACCTAAGTTAATAACAAGTTTTAACCCTTAGAGATCTGTTGCTTTGTGCACTACATATTATAAACTTCCTGCACTCAATCACTGAAACAGAATCAACTAGGAATAGCAGAGCTGGTTTGCCAATCACTGCTATAGAATCACCCACTGTCTGACAAGGAAGTGTGAGTCTGAAGCTGGCTCTGTAAAATGACATGGCAAGACAACCTCTTTAATTCTACAAAGGTTTGGATTTGTTTCCATTCAGTACTAGCTTGCTCCCTAAATTGTGAGGAGACATTCAGAAGAGCACCAATACTTTCTTGGATCTTGTTTGCTGGATGATTTTGACCAAAGGGGATTAGGAGAAAGATATTATAATGGCTTAGAACACTGTTTTCAGATCCTGCTTTCCGAGTAACCATCTGTCCACATCAGCATTATAGTTTCTGCTAGAATCTTCTGTTGTACATCCCATCCAATATCTTAGACAAAATAGAGCTATTTTGTCCAGTAAAATGCCAGACATCAGTGAGGTCCATTGGCCGCCACTGGTTTCCTTTATTTGACAGATCCAGCACCGCCCTTGTTTTTGTTTTCTTGCTCTGTTCATGGAGCAGGATAATGGAATGTTAAACACAGATGTGGACAAGTCCTCTATAGAAGAGAATTCCGTTTCAATTGGAAAATGGTTAATAAATGTCTTTTGTTCTAGAGGACTTAGCTCATCCATGCATTACTTGGGCAACCCGTCAACCTCCATGCAAACTTTGTAAACCTAATTTCATTTGTAGGGACTTTGAGGGTAGAAATACACGGTGTGGTTAAGCCGTGGTTGCAGTATAGCCGTTATGAGGAACTACATGCAGCATGTGGCAATCGATTATTCATTTACTTGATTAGTGTCCGCACAAATTTGTCAGGTCAACCTTGGCCAAACCACATGGCCATTAATAATGTTATTCATTGTGATTGTTATTCATGCTAATGGCCGGATGATTTTGCAGGTATTGACTTGGCAAATTCATGTAGTCACTAATCAAGCAAATAAAAAATAAGTGCAGTGTATGTCACATCCATTCTTGACTGCATTGTGGCCTATATCACTCCTAAAAGCCAACTGTACACTTGCCAGATGCCCTAATAGATTACAGTTGATCACTTGGGGCAAAATGTATGAATGGGGCTGCGCCACTTTTCTGGTGTACTTTGAGCCAAAAAGAAGTATGAACAGGTGCACTCCAAACTTTGGCGCGATAAATCCCTTTGTAATGCGCCAAAGACACTTTTTAATGAGCCAAAGATTTGGGGCGTTCTGGGGGCGTCACATCACATTTGTAGAATTAGACGCTAGTGTTGAGCGATTATTATCGACAAAGTTGAAATCGGCACAGTTTTTATGGTGATCGGATTTTTTATTTAGGTTAAAATCTGTGCATCATCTATTAAGATCGCGCCATGTTCGGCGCTTCCTGTCATTTTGGCGGCCAGCAAATCAGCTTACAGAATAGAGCAGGGTGAGATGTGTGTGCGACGTCATGACTGGGATGTGTATGGTTGTGATTGGCTGGAAAAATCACATGACCTCGTTTTACATAGAACAGCGTTTCCTGTTCAGCCTCAGTGTCTCTCAGCGTCTCAGAGCAGAAGGACGTGCGCTCTGCTTGTGTCCAAACAGCTCAGCGAAATTATTATATTTCTTCACAGAGAAACCTCTACTATTAGCTGTGATCCTTACAATTTAGTTAGATTAGAGATTGGAAGATTTTTTATAGTTAGGTAGAGAATTTTAAAGGAGCATCTACCGCTGTAAAGTCGAGCGGAGGAGGGGCCCCCGCGGGCGAACACAGACAAGCTCTATAAAGAATACTGGATAAAGTTCACCAAGACTTAGTGTAGACATTGCACTGCAATAGCTTTATTATTAACAGTTTTCTATTGAAATATTTCTGGATATTGGGCAGCCTGAACTTATAGGATACACATCTTTTCTAGTAACTGCAGGTCTCTTTGTTAGGTGCAAAACTCCACTTTTATTATCAGTATACATTTCAGATAGGTGTTCATTTTCAATTTTGCCCATTCCACCTTTGTTGATATATCCACCTTGCACTTAAATTTGAATCCAGCAATTTTATAGTCACCACAGGTGAATTGAAAGGTGCCAAAAATATCTTGTATTATACGAATACATAACAGATACGTGTTTTTTTTACTTTGGCGCACTACAGCTTTGTTCATTGAGGCAGCTTGCACTTAAATCTGAATACAGCAAATACTACAGGTCCTATTATAAAAAAAATGTTGTTTCTAACAGACATTTGTTCTTCACAATTTTCAAGAGTGGCTCAAGGGTGATGGTGCTGTCAGAAACAGGAATAGGTAGGACACTGTTAATGGACACATATTGCAAAATGACTTGTTTTTGCAAGATCTTTAACATAGCTATCAATCCCTGTACTGAGACAACCCATTTAATACAATTAAAAAAAGAGAAACAAAGACATGGTGGGATTCCATCCTATTTTAAAAATGTGTTTTCTAGAATTAAACTACTAAAAAACTTGCATGTACAAAATAGCTGGTAAAAAAATTCCTCTGAATTGTACAAGGGAGGTACAGGAAGACTTGACTAGATGTAGGTTATTCAGAGGACATGGAGTATTAAGCACGGACAGAGAACAAAGTACAGAGACAATTACCTCCAGCACGTTGAGTAAAATAAGAAAAAGAATGCCAAGAAAAAGGGCACCTGGGTGGAACAGGAGCGTTAACCACCAGTATTTCCAAGTGAAGCTCAATTGGTCCGCACTCATACGGAGGGGCAAGCACTACCCAGAACAGGGACAGTATATGTCCAGTGAAACTAAAAATGTGGTTGAAAGACTACATTAACCGGCACTTTTTAAATGTGGGGGGTCATGCAGGTTTGGGGACTCATGCTGTGGGACCCAGGACAGGTAATAGTCAATGTCCAGTGAAACTAAAATCGGTGGTTGGAAAGACTCCTTTTTCCGGCACTTTTTAATCTGGGGGTCATGCAGGTTTGGGGCTCATGCTGAGGACCAGGACATGTATAGTCAATGTCCAGTGAAACAAATATCTTGGTTGAAAGACTCCTTTTTCCGGCACTTTTTAAATGTGGGGGTCATGCAGGTTTGGGGCTCATGCTGTGGCCCAGGACATGTATAGTCAATGTCCAGTTCAACTAAAATGGTGGTTGAAAGACTCCTTTTTCCGGCACTTTTAAATATGGGGGTCATGGAGGTTTGGGGCTCATGCTGCGTTCCAGGACAGGGATATTCATTGTCCAGTTCAAGTAAGATGATGGTTCAAATCATACTGCCTTCTGGCACTTTTTAATTTGTGGGTGATGCAGGTTTAAGGATCATGCTGTGATACAAGACAGGGATAGTGAATGGTCTGTTTTTTTTTTCTGTGACTTTTATAGCCTAAGTGTTGTGCCTAAGATGTAGCACGTATCCATTTGACTGTTGTGGATGTTAATTCCAGCTTCTCCAGCCCTGTTTGGGTGTAAGAATGAAGGTGTTGTTGCTCTCCCATAGACTTTAATGGTCATCGCTCATAATTGACTGCTCACTATCGACTATCTTGTCGATGATGGTCGACTATCGACCATCGACCGATGTCGATGGCCAACGCAATCGCTCAACACTATTAGACACATTTATAATTCTTTGAGGCCAAACCTATGCACAGAACAGTTAGAACAGTCAGACCAGGTTAGAGGTGGTGCCTGAGCCTGACTTGGCATATTTGCACTACAATGCGCCTGTATGTATGACCTGCAGAAGAACGGGTTTATACATTCTGGAGCCCTTTACCCTACCTTAAAGGGATTTTCTCACTACATTGATTCATCTTACCTCAGTCCTATTTTCTTGGTTTCATTTTGAGTTTAGGGGCGTGTTTACTGACTTCTGCTAGGCTGCAGTAGAAGCCAGGTCTGTAGCTGCAGCAACTAGTGCTGGCAGTCTATCAGTATAAATCAAACAGGTCTGTAGCTATAGCGACCTGAGGAGCTAATGCAGCCCATACAAGAGGGGATATCTCAGAATAGGTAGGACATTGTTAATGGACACACATTGCAAAGTGATTTGTTTTTGTAAGATCTTTAACATAAAAAGCAGCAATCCTCGTAGTGAGACAACCCCTTTAAAGCTATTTAGAACTGTCCTGTCAGCTGCAATATTCATACATGTCGCCCTTAGGGTCTACAGCCAGATTCACCTTTAGGAGCAAAACTCCATGTGGCAGCTGATGGCAGACAAGTTCACCAATGACGCAGCAATATCACCGGCAAATTTGTGCAGCCACAGCATGCAGGCGTCATGTTATGCTGCTGCCACCATGTATTACCCTAGGTTAAACATCTGGACTCATTGGGCACATTCAAATGTGTCATGCCTGGCGTATAATGCGCTTAGTTTTTGTATATTATAGTCAATTTATTTAGAGAATAGGACATCAACAGTTTTATTGGCGCAAAATGCACCAAAACAATGGTGCATTCGTATTGGGACATGTCGCACCTTGTGATCAGCTTAAAGGGACTGTGCGAGAAACCAAAAAAAGTAAGTAGATTATAATGGAGGAATAGTAAAGATAAGCAGTAAATATCTGTCACTATGCAGTGTGTGAACAGACTCTGTTATATTGCATATTATCACCATGTTGGATCTTTCTTCTCGCTGAGCTAGTAGGCGGAGCTACAGCCGCTAGGTGCGCTCTCTGAAAACTACATTTTCCACAACAGCCGCTCCCTCCCAGCTGAGCTATAGATTCTATATACTATATCAAAAACACAACAAGGCCATACTTACAGCTCAATGGCTGGACTATAGACTGAACCCAGTAGGAGGCAACACAAGCTCTTGTGCTACTTGGGAAAGATAAAACAGGTGCAGATAACTAATGAGCAGCAGCTCATACACTCATCCACTAGGGGAACAACTGAATGATAAATCGCTGCACATTGGGTAAGTACCAGTTCACACCAGTATGTAGAAAAGCCACAGTATAATAAAAGGGGAGATTGCACAAATGAAAAAATACTGATAAGATAACCACTCACACACCTTCTATGTATAAGGTGGATGATTTCTGGTACTACAATTCCATATAGATAAGGCGATACAAAGGATGCCATCTATACTGACACGTGTGGTACACCATGCTGGCTTACAGCCTATGAAGCCTCTACTATTCGATTGGGCAGGCTGCCCTCTGCCCCACAGTATTACTATATCCACACCAAATTATTTATATATAGCAATGTATACACACTTTTTTTTGACAGAGTCTCCTTTCTACACTACAGAGTCATCTCAAACATCACAAGTATGTCAGGCTGACTGAGCACAGCACACATGCTCAGTTATGTCAGTCAGCCTAAGCAGGAAGTCTCCAGGAACCAGCCTCTCCTGCTGCTGTACTCTGCATTCCAGGACAGGTTTCTGCACAGGAAGGAGCCCATTGGCCATTTTCTTCTGCTATAATGATGATTAATTAAAAGTCTTTAGGCATTTTTTCATTATGACATGTAGTTTATGTATTTATTTTTCTTCCTTTCCTGGAGAACCCCTTTAACCCTTGTAACAAAAAAGGGATTGCCCACAGAGCACAAACCATCTAAGTTCACTGAAACCTGCATTTTATGCTTTACAGTTGCTATTGAATCCTGTTTGACAGTCTGTTCACTTTTACATACCTCCCAACTTTTGGAAATTGCAAAGAGTGACACATTAGGCCACGCCTCTAACCACACCCAAACAAATGACATCATATCAAATCACGCCTCCAACCACATCCAAACAAATTATATCACACCAGGATACGGCTCTAACCATGATCCACCAAACAAAATTATGCCCGCCCCTCCAGCAGACCAGTGCCAACACAACAGTGGCGCCCCTAGGGTCTGTAAATATGTATTTATATAAAGTAATGTACAGTATTTATATAAATCCACACAAATAGCTGTAAGACAATGTTCTATGGATAACACCTCTATATAATGGTTGTACAGTGACCACATAATACCGCTATACAAGAGCAAATATCACCACACTGTTACTGACCAAGCAGAGACTATTATTATCAATGATACCACTATACAAAGATCAAATAATTCCACCACACCATGACAACATAACCACCACATAGTAACTGAATAATATTGCCACATATCACCACCACACCATGAAAACATATCACCACCACATAGTGACTGAATAATACCACCACACCATGACCACATATCACCACCACATAGTGACTGAATAATACCAGAACACCATAACCACATATCACAACCACATAGTGACTGAATAATACCACAACACCATGACCACATATCACCATCACATAGTGACTGAATAATACAGCCATACTGATCCTAAATATACACCATTACATTACTACCAATATTCCTGACATACAGTGACCATATGGGGGTAGAATCCAGTGCACACAGGCCCTGCAGACATATAAGTGATTACAGTACAATAAAATTTAGTGACTCACAGGTGCCCTCTTCTCTGATGGGAGTCGTTCCCTTTCTCCATTCCTTCCAGATCACCATGATGATTTCTCCCGGCCTCGTCCCTGCAGAATTAAACATACAAACATCTTAGACTCTGCACTTCTCCAGCACCTTCCTACCAATTCCACCCTCTGTACAAATTCCTCATATGGTGGTAAGTGGAGTAGGAGGATATGAGGCAAAACAGTGGTCGGGGTTATACAGTGTCAGGTGATGGTTGTATTTTGTCTTGACACTATGCCGCAGGGGTAAGAGAGGAGGTAAAGGCCACAGCCTACAGGCACAATCTCCTGGGGGGAGACAGAAGACCAACCCCCCGGAGATTGTGGCCTGTTCTCCATTCCCTGCACCCCCAGATGATCAGCCACAGCCGTGACCTTCAGGGGTGCAGGGGATGGAATATAATACAACTGGATTCATTAGGCTATGTCGGACCAGCGTAGCATCTATTTTTAAACTAAAATGGTCCTGAGGGCCGATGTCAGGGAATTTATTTAAATAAACTGCTTTTTTATTTTGTTTTGGTGTTATTCTTTCCAGTGATAGTAATGGAGGTGTCTGTCAGATGCCTCCATCACTAGCGCTCGGACTTGTGGTCACCACAAGGCCAACACTAACCCTCTGTCACTATTACCCCAGTATCCAACCCACCAGAGATACCGGGAAGAGCTGGGTAACCATCAGAAGTGGACCCTCTAATGTGAGGTCCGCTTTTGGGGTGGCTGCAGGCTGGTATTCTTAGAATGGGAAGTTACCAGTATCAACGGTTTTTCTCATTCTGATAGTATCAGGTTGCCGCTGTGGGTTTTACCTTAGCTGGTTATGGAAAATGGGGAGGTTCCATGTCGTTTATTTTTTTTTTTAAATCATTCATTTATTGAGAATACTACAGTGGGCACCTCCTGTAATGATTAGAGTGGATGCCCATGTGCAGATTCTCAGTAAATAAACAAATTTTCAGAAAAAAAACCGACGTGGGGTCCCCCCTCAATTTCCATAACCAGCCAAGGTAAAACTGACAGCTGCAGCTTGATACTATCAGAATGGGAAGAACCATCGCTAATGGTAACTTCCCATTCTAAAAATACCAGCCTGCAGCTGCTCCAGAAGGGGACCCTCACATTAGAGGGTCCACTTCTGACGGTTACCGGCTCTTACCGGTACCCCTGGTGTGTTGGGTACTGGGGTAATAGTGACAGGGTTAGTGCCAGCCTTGGGGTGACAAAAAACACCGCTGGCTGACACCAAGCCCGAGCGATAATAATGGAGAGGCGTCTGTCAGATACCGCCACTACTATCACTGGAATTATATGGAAAAAAACACTCCCCGACACAACAGCCCTCGTTAACCATTTTATTAAAGAAATAGAAGCAACGCCATCCGACGTAGTCCACCGAATCCGTTGTAGTCCAAAAGGGAACCTGTAAAAAAAAAAAAAAACAACAATAACCCTACATATGGGGCATTACCCAGGGAAACTGTATGACATCCTCCATAGCAGGTATCTAGGAAAGCTGGGTGCTTGCTGTGGGGGATGTGTCACCCAGCTTTCCACAGTGCTGAATAGCCTGCACATTGCCTTGGAAAGCTGGGTAACATCCCTACAGCAGGTGTCCAGGAAAGCTGAGTGGCACCCATCCCCCACAGCAAGCACCTAGCTTTCCTGGACGCCTGCTGTGGAGGATTTTCACCCAGCTTTCCCACATGCTGGATAGGTTATTCAGCATCTTTGAAAGCTGGGTGACATGGTTCACAGCAGGAATCCAGGAAGGCTACTGTGGGGGATGGGTGCCACTCAGCTTTCCTGGGTGCTGGATAACTAATTCAGCATGTGGGAAAGCTGGGTAGGTCTTGGGGAAAGGAGGGAAACAGTATGGGGGGGTTAAAGGGGAGGGCTGGTCAAGTGGAGGGTGAGGTTGGTTCAGGGAGGAAGGGTTTGAGTGATGGTGTCAGGGAGGGAGTGAGGCGATTTGAGGGAAAGGGAGAGAGGGAGAGCTGAGTGGGCTGTCAGGGAGACAGAGGGCGCTTTGGGGAATGGGGGGTTGAATGGGGTGTCAGAGGTGGGAGGGGGGTCAAGTGGGGTGAGCAGGGAGGCCATTTGGTGTGTCAGGGAGGGGGGGCAGAGTGAGGTGAGCAGTGGGAAGGGGGGCCATTTTGGGGTGTCAGAAAGGGGGGGGCTGAGTGGGGTGAGCAGAGGGGGCGAGTGAGGTGAGCAGGGGGGACGTTTTGGGGTGTCAGAGGGGTGGTGAGCAGAGGAGGGGCGCTGAGTGGGGGGAGCGGGGAGAGACATTTACCTTATGCTTGCTGTGTCCTCTTCCTCCTCTTGCTGCTGCTGCTGTCTCTGCCCCCGTAGTACACTGATCAGTGTAGCTGAGGGGGCGGGGCCAGCCCCCTGCAGGCAGTGACATCAGGGGAGAGCGTCTCTATGACGCTTCCCCTGCATCCCTGCTCTCTGGCCACATGTGAGGGAGAGAGACTCCCTAACAGCGGCCGGTGATGGCGGACACTGTTTGCGCGTCCTGCGGACATGCAAACAGTGAACTGTATGGCGGAGTCCCGGGGATCCAGGGCATGTGCCCTGGATCCCCGGGACACCCCGGGAAAATCGGGTTACCTCCCAGCCTTCCCTGGACAGCGGGACAAGGATCCCAAATCGGGATTGTCCCACCCAAATCGGGACAGTTGGGAGGTATGCTTTTATAAAACTTATGAATTGATAAGCCAAGGGTCTGATCTTGAATAACAAGTCATAGTATAGTTTCCAGTCATTATGTTACTGGGGTTGGCGGTTGCAAGTAATAGTCCTAAAAACCTATTTATCAAAGCTATCTAATAGTAAGACTGTCTGTGTTGCCCCTAGTAAAAAATCAGAGTTCAGCTTTCATTTTTGAAACTGCTTTGGAAAAATGAAAGCTGAGCTTTGATTGGTTACTGTGGTCAACAGAGACAGTCTTACTGTTAGCTTTGATAAATAAGGGCCAGTGTTATTTTCTATGACAACTTCCAATAAAACACACCTTAAAGATGCCTCTAATTTGCAGCGACATTCTCTTATGGCTCAAGAGGTGTCCTTGTTCTATATTTGTCTTACAAATTAAGTGCTGTAAATGGAAACAGTCAAATGTGGTTGAATGTAGGTTAAGCTGTGTGGGCGCACAAGGTTTGAGAGATTTAAATGGTCTGATTATGTGACATTATGAAGCCTGCTGAGCACACACAGTCCAGATGTTTATTTGGATAATGGAAGATCACAATATAATAACTAAACACAGCTATGACTACAACTGCGGGCTCCAACCTGCTATTGTTTTCCATTTTATAACTTTGCTAACAAGATTAAATTAAGTTATTGCTATTTAACCTTATGTTCTGCTCACATAAAGAGTAGTTCTGTGGCCACACAGCAATAACCCCTAAAAATGTAAAAAAAAAAACACAAAAACCCAGCACGCTCTGAAACGGTTTGGTTCTCAACTCAAATCTGCACATGTGAACATATCCTCAAGCACATACTTTTTGGGCACGTCACTTTTTTTGGTTTTAGAAAAGAGTCTGAAAACCTGCAAACAATGCTCCCCCATAGACTTCAATAGAAAAACAGTTCAGCAGTCCCCACTGAACTGTTTTTCCAGCGAAAAACTTAGAACATGTTCATTCTTCCGACTGGTTTCCAAATGGAAAATTAACATTGGAGTCAATGTAAACCGCTCAGAAAGTGAGTGCGTGGTTTGGGGCGGTTTTTGGGGCGGTTTAAGTTTTTTTGCAAAAAAAAAAAAGTGAAGAATGATCCCACCTATAGTGGATGTGGTTTTGGTCCTTTTGCTCTTTTTTAACACAGGAAGGTCCTACAAAGCACTTCAGTATGAACGAGAGTCAATAAATCCTCGTTTTAGCATAAACTAACCAAATTTTTATGCTGTTAACATGCACATGTGCTTAAAGTGAAAAAGTTGGCATTTGTGTATCATTGTTAAATTGTGGATATAAAAAAAAATCACATGGTTTCTTGCACCACTTTACATTGGAAACAATGGGACAAGAAAGGCAGTCAGATTGGACGCTGATTCTGAGGAAGATTCAGCGCTGAATCCGCACCAGAATCAGTGTCCAGATCAGCCATATGAACATACCCTTACTCCATGAATACTTGCAACAATTTGTTTGTGTGCATGAAGGCCTTGAAAAACCCTATGCAATAAAGCAAACTCTAGAAAGACATGTCAATCCCCACAACCCAGAAAAGAAAAAGATGCTGAAAGCACCACAAAGAAGACTCACAGATTTTAGCCCATACGAACGCGGCTGTTTTCAAATTTATCGTTTTTTTTTATCTCCACCGTCTATCAGTATAGTCTGTATGAGGACTTGTTGTTTTGTAGAACTTTATGGGGTGGAAATAAAAAAAAAACACAATTGTGCTATTTTTTAAGCGGGTTCATTTTTGCAGAGTTCATTGTGTTGTATAAATTACATCATCTCTATTAAGTGGGTTGGTTTAACTCAAGTAATAATGAAAAAAGATGTACGAGTACAGCTCACCATACTCCTCGGGTGATACGGGGTCCGCTCCTCTGCTTGTTGTCCCGGTACGGTGCAACTGAAAATCATCCGGCCACAGATGTGATGATAAATGAACATAAATCCATAGTAATCCAGCACTCGTGCACACGGGGTATTATAAATGTAAAGAAAGTTCACTCTTTATTGAAGAATCCATAAAAACATGCTTAAAAACATCCAAACGCCATGTCAGTTTACGCGTTTCAGGCTTGCTCTTCAGCCCTTAATCGTAACAGACACAAACTAACCTCATCTTCAATATATATCCACCCTCAGGTTAATCACCATTTGCACCTGAAAATTAACCCTTACCAAAACGTCTTCTAAACTCCGTTCACACTGGGGTGATAATTATCTAAATATATTCACAAACCGCAACAGGTACATACTATTCCACTGCACTGGAGATAAACTATGCTGGAATACCTTTATGAAAATAATTCACATTATATGGGTTATATGGCCGGATGATTTCCCTTTTCAAATACCGGACAACAAACAGGGAGCGGACCCCGTATCCCCAGGATTGGTAGCTGTACTCGTATATCTTTTTCATTATTTGAATTTGCTTAGGTACTTTGCTCCTTGATCTGGGACTATTACCCTTCTGTTGTGTATAATTTAATTGTCCATGCGATGGTGATAGGGTCAGGTTATAACGTATATTGGGGCTCACTCTATATAAACTGAGGCACACTTGTATAAGGGATAACCCGCAGGCGTCATAGAGCCAAGCAAATTTTTGATCAAAAGAATATAATGGTACAACAGAGGCTTGGATTGCGACAAAAATTCATAAACGCCATAGGCCAACTATCCCATGCACCTGAAAAAACTATGTGATATTTATGAAATCATTCCATTATATGGTTACAAAAAACAAAACAAGGAGTATATGTGGATAGAAAGGTTACAATTTAATAAAATATAACAGGTCGGTTCTATGATAAGACCTTGGGGCCTGTATCAAGTTAGGATCATAAGCTTCCTGTTAATTAAAACTTTTCAGTCACCCCCCGAATGGTTCCTACCGTTTATCGCAATTACCTTAAAACGCTCAAGATTGCTCTGATTCTGAAAAATTAACCCTTACCAAAAACGTTCTTCTAACCTCCCTTCACACTGGGTGATAATTATCAATATATAATCTACCACAAACTGTACAACAGGTAACTATACTATTCCACTGCACTGGAGATAAACTATGCTGGAATACCTTTATGAAAATCATTTAAGGTCCATCCAAGTGCCCCTTTTACGTACTGGAGTGTTCACAACCATACTGGGTGAAACTATATTACCAATGGTTCTAGGCTTTCTGGATATGTAGCGACATCCCCCTTTGAGAATTTCACGAATTGTGGGGTCCACTGTAAGTATAGGCAAATATTTACGTATAATATGTGTTATATTTGAAAATTGTCTACTAAAACTGGTAGTGAAGCACAGTGAAATGTTATCCTTATTGCGTTCACTGCCAGACATGCTAATCAACTCCTCCCTGTCTCTCTGGTGTGCTCTCCTGATACCTCTTTGTATTTGCCATGATTTGCATCCCCTGTTCTTTAATCTACCACTGATAATATCCTTTTCCTTCTCATAATCTTGTGCACGACTACAATTTCTTTTGGACCGAATAAATTCTCCAGTAGGTAAGTTATTGATCACATGACTCGGGTGACAACTGGATGCATATAAAATGCTGTTCCCTGCAACTGGTTTTCTGTAAGTTTGAGAATGAATCCTACCACTAACCGGATCCCCTGTAAGTTTGAGGTCCAAAAAATTAATCTCCCTCTCACTGGTTTCATAAGTAAATTTTAGATTTTCACAGTTAGAATTAATATGCTCCACAAATTTGGATATTGATATAGACGATCCCCGCCATATAAGCAGGGTATCGTCTATATATCTTCCATACCAGTAAATCTCAGAGGCAAAGGGATACTCCATAGAATAAATGTATTTTTCCTCCCACCAAGCTACATAAATGTTTGCCAGTGACGGGGAGAAACAAGCCCCCATGGGACAACCCTGTATTTGCAAGTAAAATGATTCACAAAAGAAAAAATAATTGTGCCCCAACAAAAATTCAGTGACTAGTAGAATATACTGTTTCAAATTGTTACTATATTGAGTATATTTATCCAATTGACAAGCTAAAGCATTCAATGCTAAACCATGTGGTATGGAAGTATATACAGTGGTGGCCAAAAGTATTGGCACCCCTGCAATTCTGTCAGATAATACTCAGTTTCTTCCTGAAAATGATTGCAATCACAAATTCTTTGGTATTATTATCGTCATTTAATTTGTCTTCAATGGAAAACCACAAAAAGAATTGTCATAAAGCCAAATTGGATATAATTCCACACCAAACATAAAAAGGGGGTGGACAAAAGTATTGGCACTGTTTGAAAAATCATGTGATGCTTCTCTAATTTGTGTAATTAACAGCACCTGCAACTTACCTGTGGCACCTAACAGGTGTTGGCAATAACTAAATCACACTTGCAGCCAGTTGACATCGATTAAAGTTGACTCAACCTCTGTCCTGTGTCTTTGTGTGGACCACATTGAGCATGGAGAAAAGAAAGAAGACCAAAGAACTGTCCGAGGACTTGAGAATCCAAATTGTGAGGAAGCATGAACAATCTCAAGGCTACAAGTCCATCTCCAAAGCCCTGAATGTTCCTGTGTCTACCGTACGCAGTGTCATCAAGAAGTGTAAAGCCCATGGCACTGTGGCTAACTTCCCTAGATGTGGACGGAAAAGAAAAATTGACAAGAGATTTCAACGCAAGATTGTGCGGATGGTGGATAAAGAACCTCGACTAACATCCAAACAAGTTCAAGCTGCCCTGCAGTCCGAGGGTACAACAGTGTCAAACCCGTACTATCCGTCAGTGTCTGAATGAAAAGGGACTGTATGGTAGGATACCCAGGAAGACCCCACTTCTTAACCCGAGACATAAAAAAGCCAGGCTGGAGTTTGGCAAAACTTACCTGAGAAAGCCTAAAACGTTTTGGAAGAATGTTCTCTGGTCAGATGAGATAAAAGTAGAGCTTTTTGGAAAAGGCATCAACATAGAGTTTACAGGAAAAAAAAAAAAAAAAGAGGCATTCAAAGAAAAGAACACAGTCCTACAGTCAAACATGGCGGAGGTTCCTGATGTTTTGGGGTTGCTGTGCGGCCTCTGGCACGGGGCTGCTTGACCGTGTGCATGGCATTATGAAGTCTGAAGACTACCAACAAATTTTGTCAGCATAATGTAGGGCCCAGTGTGAGAAAGCTGGGTCTCTCCTCAGAGGTCATGGGTCTTCCAGCAGGACAATGACCCAAAACAACTTCAAAAAGCACTAGAAAAGGGTTTTGAGAGAAAGCACTGGAGACTTCTAAAGTTGGCAGCAATGAGTCCAGACCTGAATCCCATAGAAACACCTGTGGAGAGATCTCAAAATGGCAGTTAGGAGAAGGCACCCTTCACATCTCAGGGACCTGGAGCAGTTTGCCAAAGAAGAATGGTCTAAAATTCCAGCAGAGCATTGTAAAAAAACTCATTGATGGTTACCGGAAGCGGTTGTTTGCAGTTATTTTGGCTAAAGGTTGTGCTACCAAGTATTAGGCTGAGGGTGCCAATACTTTTGTCCGGCCCATTTTTAAAGTTTTGGGTGAAATGATGAATGATTTGATTTTGTCTCATTCTGTTTTGTGTTTTTTCATTGCAAGCAAAATGAATGAAGATAATAATACCAAATAATTTGTGATTGCAATCATTTTCAGGAAGAAACTGAGTATTATCTGACAGAATTACAGGGGTGCCAATACTTTTGGCCAACACTGTAAAGAGACGATGTCACATGAAACCCAACTGTAAGTCGGTATCCGTGGGACATCACTCAAACACTTCCCTAGAATCACGTAAAAAACTGGGGGATCTCAAAACCAGGGGTTGTAAGTGCCGATTCAACCAGGTGTTGAGAAGTTCATAAATAGAGCCAATCCCCGATATGATGGGGCGCACGGGGGGAGGGGGGGGGGGAGTCCCCTTGTGCACTTTTGGTAGTGCATGAAAAATGGGGGTTCTTGGACACTTAACTCCCATGCTCTCTTTCTGTTGCTTAGAAATAACTCCTATTGTCAAACCTTACTCTAGGAGTTTGTCAACTTTACTGGAAAAACAGTTAGTAGGATCTGTAGTCAACTTTTTATACACATGTTCTTCTGCTAACATTTTATTAATCTCCCTTATATATAAATCCTTGTCTAAAACCGTCACTGCACCACCCTTATCCGCAGCTCGTACAACCAAATAAGAATTATTCTGTATGTCTTTAAGTGCTTGCCATTCTCTTGCTGTAATATTACCTTGGCTACGAACCTTACTAAGATGGAGATCCCTAAGTTCTTGTT